>CAIGQW010052034.1:488638-502550 GCA_903798125.1 Danio choprae
AAAAAAAAAAAAAAAAAAAAAAAAAAAAAAGGGAATCTGAAATTAAACCATCTGAATCCCTGCTGACTTTAAACAAGCCACTCTCAAATGTGTAATTGTTCTTGATGGCAATAGTAAATAAATTGATCTTTAAAATTCCAATGAAGTTACAGAGTTATCCTTTCAGAATTAAAGCCTGGTAATCCTTTTCAGCTACCACATTTTAGTTCAGACTAGTGCACAGTTAAAACAAAACAAACTTTATTAAAAATTACAAGTCAAACTGTACAATGTTAAAATGTTGATCCAATTGAATAGAAGCCCTTTTAAATAAAAAAGGTGAACAGCACTGTACTCTGCATGTAACAGACACATTTTCCCCTAGTATGAAAAAGAAACATAGCACAATTGCCCCAATTTTAGATACAAGTACATGGAACATTAAATTTAGGACATAGTCTCCATCTCTCTGGCCTGCAAGAAAGACAGGTTAAATTAGAAAGTGTTTGGCAAACAAGACATAAAATATTGAAGGAAGAACAAACCTGTGCTTTACTGTACTGGGCCTTCTGTCGCCGTGCAATAAAGAACTATAGTAGGGTGGCGATAGAGAAAGAATCAATATTATTGCATTAATAAATAATAATAATAATAATAATAATAATAATAATAATAATAATAAATAAATTTACCAGAACCAGAAGTCCTCCAATCACAATCAAGCTGACTACAACAATGACAGCAATGATACCACCAGTCAGCTTCTGCATGGTGAAGGTGGGTGGCTTGTCATCTACATAGTAGATCAGGACATTCTCCATGGAAACCTTAGTTCCTTGAACATCAACCTCAAATGGCTGGCCATTTGAAAACAGGGGCAGAACTTTGATCTGTGGAAGACGAGCTTAAGTTACAAAACTAGCATTTAAAAAAAAAAAAAAAAAAAAAAAAAAAAAAAACACTACATGCATCTCTTACATCTTTTTCCATGTAATAAGTCATCAGGGACAGATCTGTAGTACGGTCTGTCTCGTCTTTTTTGACATCCACCACAATGAGCCTGCCATCTTTGTCATACTGCAGGAGAAAAGGCATGGGTGAAAGGGTTAGCTTCTGTACAAAAGAGATGCAAAACTGAGTCTTTTGCTTTGTTTGGGAAACAATCTCACCTGAACCTCAGACACAAATTTCTTATCCAAACTGTAACGCTGCAGTAGAGCGTTCTCAATCCCCCTTAAATAAATAAATTATAAATTATAATAATAATAATAATTTTGCTTATACTTGTATAAACACACAAGTCTGGAAGTAAATGTATAAAGTTAATTGACATACGTCTTCAGTTTGGTGGCATCAATGGGCACATCCAAGTTTTTGTGCTTCATTTCTACACGAACCCAACTTAGAGAAACAAAAGAAAAAAAATAATAAATTCATACCACACTTCATACCATAGATTTTAGCCACATTACTAATAGGAGTACACTCACTAGGTCTCCGCAGGCTCACACTTTATGTTCTTGTCTTTTTTGTCACTTCTTCGTACACCAGCACTGTTGACGCACCAGCATACTTCAGTGTTGTTACACTGGACTGCCTTAAATTTCCCATCATGTTCACATTCTGGGTCATAGATGCCATCATTGTCCACAAAGGCACTCTCAACTGGCTTCCCACCTGATCTTGTGCCCAAATGGTTACGGGCACGATACATCTCTGCTTTCATGAGGTAGCACTTGGGAACCACTATGGGATGAGTACAAAGTGTAAAATTTTTAATAACATATTATGCAACACTTGCTGCCTTAAACCTGCATGGGTTAATCTCAGTTAGGCATGTCTGTGCTCATTTAATATTGGAGCACGCAAAACCAGAGAAGGAGGCCAGTTACACAATTAAAATGGATGCCAAAACTTCAGGTAAACGACAATGTTTAAAAAAAAAAAAAAAAAAAAAAAACACATACACTTGGTACAGTTAAGAGTCTCCTTGTAAGCCTCAGTTAATTGAAGACTACACGAGCAGGAGTCATCACAGTTTGCCCACTTCATCGTTTTACAAGAACCTGTGGGAAAAAAAGGGAGGTTTCCTCTTTTACTCTGAGTAAACATTGCTTAAACATTGTTAACATTGAAGTGAATGAGCCAATTCAAGTAGAGCTTACCCCCACCCCCTGTATACTGAACCACACCCTAAATCTCATTGTATTGTTTTGTTGTTCATGTTATAAACAACTAAAACAATTTTAAATAGATTTAGTTCGGCTTAATTTAAGATACAATTCAGCTTGAGTTATACATTTGCAGTAAAACATTTACTTACATTGTGAAGTTACCACATCAACCAATGCCACAACAAACAAGGCAACTAAAACCTTCATCGTGAGCGAGAACTGAAAAATAAACAATTTTGACGTTACAAAACACTTAATACGAGGAACTAATTCATTAATTACAGAAAAGCGCAAGGTTTAAATCTACTTACCAAACGGACTCCACAAATCTTAAGTTAAACCAGATAAATTCCAATGAGCCAAAGTTATTAAGCTATCAGTAGTATTACAAACTTTTTTTTTTTTTTTTTTCTCAGATCCCGAAGATATCCTCTCTCTAGCCCGCCAAACGTCTGATCTAGATGCGCAACAGGTGACAAATTATGTACCTGTTTGAGTAAAGTGACGTCAGGTAACGGGGTGGATTCATCTCTAAAAAAACAGGCTCACTTTTTTTCCGCCCATGACCATATTTGGTCACTTGACGCATCGAGACTGAACGCAAAACTTCCTTTCTCCATTTTGTAAATGTAAAGCACCAACGACGATTTTCAGCTGAAACTCGACACATGCAAACCCTGGTACACGTCAGGTGAAACTGCAGTTGTTTATGACATACTACCTGTGTGTGTGTGTGTGTGTGTGTGTGTGTGTAAATTCACAGTCTCCTAATAGTAAATCACAGTCTCCTAATAATAATATCTTTAATGCGTGTAGCTTTATAAGAGAAGACTAAAGTGAGTAGTAGGCCTAATAAGAAGAATAATTTAATATATTTAAGACCTGAAAAAATGCGAAAGTGGGAACTAGGCAATAACCATCAGTTTGATAATTGCAATAATTAAAACACTGAACGATTTGTTTGTTTAGGATTTTTTCTGTTTATATAATTATACTTGATTTAAATGTTCTACAACATTTTTACTATTATAATTGTATTATTTTAAAATGTTTTAACAAATAGCAAGGTGTTGAGGATGGGGTGACAAGTACTATCTTTGATAAACAATAAATAAATTTGATTACTACATTTTCTCTACTAAATTAAAATTAAACAACATATTGTTAGTTATTCTTTTACTTAACATTATTTCACACACACACAAAAATAAGTACATTTATAAAGTACTACATTTATAAAGTAAATCATAGGTGAAAGAATGACAATCACAAGCATATGACACACATTCGGTATCATTAATGGTTAGTAATGAGACATTCAGCAAGACATCAACACACTCCCACAAAGAATGTGACGAGAACCAGGTGAACAAGTTTGGACAGAAATGGCCCAACCCCCAGCTACTACTTTTTGAGCATTTCACAATCAGGACATTTTAAAAGTAATCTGTATAACACTGCTAAGATTGTAAACAAAAATGTAAAGTAGTTTTTTGGAAGAGTGTGCTAAATTTTGGATTATGGCTAAGAGATCATCTTTGTCGTGTACAGGTCTCATAACCTCACAAGGAGTACTGCACCGTCACAGCGGAACAATTTGTAAAATGGCCACACCCAATCCAAACTGATACCCACAACATCGAAACTGATGTCATACTCTCTGCATATTGTAGCAGTATCTCTTAAACACATTTTAACAACAATATTATATCATCCATCTGGATTTGTTTGTATATTGTTCTTTTTCTTTTAGACCCCAAAATAAAAGTGCTTCTCATGCTCAAGATATTAAAACTTAATATAAGTAGATGTAAGCTATATGTTTATAAACATACATTTCACAGTATACATTTCACATACATTTAGTCTACATCTAAACTAATCACAGATGATAGAGTTTGAAATATATAATAAAAATAATGTAAAATATATCATTTTAACACACTTTTCTTATATAACAAATTTTTCATTATATTTGAGATATGAATGAATATATGTAATAATATGTAAATGCTTTTGAAAGTTTTTCTTTGTGCTTTTTATCTCCACTTGATGGCGCTCAAACATTAATATTGTGTGTGTGATACATTGTGTAGACAATTTCAGATGTCCAGTATATCAGTTTCAGGGTGTGACTGGATTCATCACATTAGCAGCTATGAAGTAGACACTACTGTTAAATGATAGAAATAATGATGTTTCCATGGTACAAAAAAAATACTCAACAAACAAAACACTTTAAAACTTTTCAGCTTAAATATTTAAAGTTTATGATACTGAATTAAGCAAAAAGTAAATAAAATATTTTGAACTACAACAATTTCAGGTCTTTGACTTTATGGGTACTATTCTCACATATGCAAATCTGAGCTATAAGCAATATAGTAATAGTAATAATAATAATTATGTTGTTGATGATGATGATAAGAGACAATTTTATTGTAACATTTTCAGTTTTTCAGGCTAACCTATTAATATTTGAAAATAGAAATGGAAACAGTGCTAGTACACTAAAATGTATGACAATAATTGAATTTTATAATATAATTAATTAAATAGGGCCTCACAGTGGCGCAGTGGGTAGCACGTTCGCCTCACAGCAAGAAGGTCGCTGGTCGCTGGTTCGAGCCTCGCCAGTTGGCGTTTCTGTGTGGAGTTTGCATGTTCTCCCTGTGTTGGCGTGGGTTTCCTCCGGGTGCTCCGGTTTCCCCCAGAAGTCCAAAGACATGCGGTATAGGTGAATTGGGTAAGCTAAATTGTCCGTAGTGTATGAGTGTGAATGGGTGTGTATGGATGTTTCCCAGAGATGGGTTGCAGCTGGAAGGGCATCCGCTGCGTAAAACATATGCTGGATAAGTTGGCGGTTCATTCCGCTGTGGCGACCCCAGATTAATAAAGGGACTAAGCCGAAATGAAAATGAATGAATGAATTAATTAAATAATAAAAAAAAAGTTAAATTTAATTCATTTATTCATTAAATATAATATAATAATAATAGCACCATCATTATGTGGAATATCCCAATAGTTACAGATAAAACCATACTAGCCTATAGTCCTGACATAGGGCTACATGACAAAAAGGATAAAACATGTCTGCTGATCGATTTAGCTGTCCCAGATGATACAAAATTCATGTTAATGGATACTGAGAAGATCAGTAAATACAAAGACTTCGAGATCAGTGGAAAAGATTGCACTCACTGGCACTGCACATATCTTTCATAAGGTGCTTGGATGTATTGCTGTGATCGCTTGTTGAGATCTGAATTTACTAATACAACCGCAAATAAATGTGAGAAGAAAAGGATTTAATAATAATAATAATGATAAAATTAATAATACTCACCCAAAATCCTCTAAAATTAGGGTAGAATTATGCTTCAAAACTGTAGGGTAATCCTTGTCAGCTCTCTATTACTCTCTCAAAAACATTTAAGACATCAGCTGTAACATTCTGTATAACCCGTGTTTCAGTTTACCGCCAACTTATCCAGCATATGTTTTACGCAGCGGATGCCCTTCCAGCTGCAACCCATCACTGAGAAACATCCATACACTCTCATACACTACAGACAACTTAGCTTACCCAATTCACCTTTACCGCATGTCTTTGGAATTGTGGGGGAAAGGAGCACCCAGAGGAAACCCACGCAAACATGGGGAGAACATGCAAACTCCACACAGAAATGCCAACTGACCAAGCCTGGGCTAGAACCAGCGACCTTCTTGCTGTGAGGCAATTGTGCATATCCCAATTGCACATATTTAAGTACACACAGTGTTTGTAAGAGAGAGAGAGAGAGAGAGAGAGAGAGAGAGAGAGAGGATAAAAAATATAGAATCATTAAAACAATTAAAAAGAAAAAACATTCTTTCTAAATATCGCCTCTGGGATCATGACCTAGAAATAGAAAAGGGCAGACATAAAAAATCCTGGACTCAGAACAGGGAATATGTAAACAGTGTGAGAAAAATCTAATAGGATGGAGGATGAGACACACTTCTTTCTGTTCTGCCCTAAATACACCACAACTAGAAATATTTTCCCCCCAATTTGAAACATTCTTTTTTTATTATTTAAATGACTCATTTAAACTTTACTATATACTTGGAGAGGATAAATTGATGTCTAAACTAGCTGCAAAAATATGTATACACCCTACACACCATAAGAAATGGTTAATGTAAATTCATGTGTTTTATTTAAATAATCTAGACTTTTTATTATTATTATTATTATTATTATTATTATTGTAATCGTTATAATTATCAAATGTATTATCTTTTTTTTCTTTCTTTTTTGTAATTTCATATTTACAATATATTTTATTAATTTGATGGCAGCACGGTGGCACAGTGGGTAGCACAATCGCCTCACAGCAAGAAGGTCACTGGTTTGAGCCCCGGCTGGGTCAGTTGGCATATCTGTGTGGAGTTTGCATGTTCTCCCTGTGTTTGCGTGGGTTTCCTCCGGGTGCTCCGGTTTTCCCCACAGTCCAAAGACATGCGCTATAGGTGAATTGGGTAAGCTAAAATTGTCTGTAGTGTATGTGTGTGAATGAGTGTGTATGGATGTTTCCCAGTAATGGGTTGCAGCTGGAAGGGCATCCGCTGCATAAAACATATGCTGGATAAGTTGGCGGTTCATTCCACTGTGGCAACCCCAGATTAATAAAGGGACTAAGCCAAAAAGAATGATGGTTATATATTACATATCTTATACATATTTAAAATGCTTTGGCAATACTGTACTAAATGTCATGCCAATAAAGCTTGAACTTAAGAGAGAGAGAGAGTACAGTTTATTCTTTATTGATATGTATGAATAATATGGTACATTGAATAATATGATATATTGAATAATAATATGATATATTATTTATATTTTATTTATATATATATATATATATATATATATATATATATATATATATTTTTTTTTTTAATTACTACTATTATTTATTGTGTTTTTTATTATATACAGTGCATCCAGAAAGTATTCATAGCACTTCACTTTTTCCACATTTTTTTATGTTACAACCTTATTCCAAAATGGATTAAGTTCATTTATTTCCTCAAAATTCTACACACAATACCCCATAATGACAATATGAAAAAACTGTTGCAAATTTACTAAAAATTTAAAATCTGAAAAATCACATGTACATAAGTATTCACAGCCTTTAACGTCAAGCTTTAAATTCAGGTACATTCTGTTTCCACTGATCATTCTTGGGATGTTTCAGCAGCTTAATTGGAGTTCACCTGTGGTAAATTCAGTTGATTGGACATGATTTGAAAAGGCATACACCTGTCTGTATAAGGTCCCAGGATTGACAGTGCATGTCAAAGCACAAACCAAGCATGAAGACAAAGGAATTGTCTGTAGACCTCCGAGACAGGATTGTCTCGAGGCACAAGGCTGGTGAGGGTTACAGAAAAATTTCTGCTGCTCTGAAAGTTCCAGTAAACACAGTGGCCTCCATTATCCATAAGTGGAAGATGTTTGGAACCACCAGGACTCTTCCTAGAGCTGGTACAAAACCATAGATTGCTGAATATTATAATGTTTTAGTTTATTGTTGTCACTTATTAAATGTCAGGGTTGCAAGGAGGTCCCAAATGCAGAATGGACAGGAGAACAAGGTTTATTTACAGGAGGAAACAAGGCAAGGCAGAAGGACAGTCTACACAATAGGGTAGGGTGACGCCAGGAGAACAGGCTGGTGAGGGATGGAGACTCTAGACTTCAGGATGATACAGAAGGGAGTGTCTTGTGGGGGAAACATAAAGAGAACACGCTGATCATGAAAGGAGAAATTCCAAGCTTTAGGCCAAGCAGTCAGTAAGTAGCTATTGAGGAACCTCAGGCTTAGGACACGGGTGGCAAACAGATGGAACGCTAAGTCAGGGGGATCCACAACCAGTGGAGACTCAGGAGGCAGGTGACACGACCAAAACAGAACTAGACAGCTAGAGAGACAGGAAAATCTAAAAGAAAAGCAAAATCAAACTAGAACAGAGTACAATCAAGAAATATTTTTAAGAGAAAAAACTAGAACTCAAGAAAGAAAACGAAATAAATAAGGAACTAAATAAAACCACTAAAACTTACAGTAAAAGGCCAAAAGCAATTAGCTGTAGCTAGAAGTAAAACAAAAAGTAAAAGGAACAAAAAAATACATTCATAAAGGTGTCAATGTGTTATGATTATGATCTTCAAAGAAACGTTTTGAGGAAAAAACCCTGCTAAATGTCATATTATGAGTGTGATATTATTTAATCATTGTCTTTGGTAATTTGTATGATACTTTAATGTGAGTAACATGTTGCTAAAGAGGAGAGAATAAAACCTAACTGGCCAGTGGATAGTCTTATTACCCATTTAGTCAAGGGCTATATCCATCCATTCATGGTAGTAATAATTATCTATTTGTGCACAAGGTAAAGGAATTCTGTTCTTTTTTTGTATCAGCCTTTATTTTACACCCAGAGGCAAGTTAAAGCCCAATGGGAGTACTAAACTTACTAGAAGGGAGAAACATAATCATAGGAATATATGGGTGTTCCCTGTTGTTATGGTTTAGGATGTCTTAGCTGCAGAGATGGGTCATTGTGCTTTGTACCAGGAAGAACTTGGGAAAAATAATCCACAGAGAAGGGAAATCACACATTTTTTGAAGCCTGAGACATACCCACTCTAATGTCAGTCCTGTAGGAAAACGGGCATCTGTGAGATATGCTGTGAGTACTGTGTCAATTTTATTTTTTTGTTTAAATTTCTTGTTTATTAATTTACAGTGATGCAGTGTTAAGTAATACAATACATTTAATAAGATATGCAAGTTAACACTTATGATGTATTTCCAGATAAGTGAGAAAATTATGAAATACCAATACCAATTTCAAGACTTTGGGTACCAATATGTTCTTTTAAGATACAATATGGAACCTTTAGGTAACTTTTTAAACTGTACTGTTCTATTGGTAACCTCTGTGCATTTATTTCTGAGAGAGTGAGATCTAGATTTAGATTTTGATTAACAGAAAATGTTAATGTTTTCCTTTATGCTCTGAATTCTGAATTAAATTTGATATATTGGTATAAGGGAAGATCTCCAAGTAGTTTTAATAAATATATTCTTAAAAAAAAGGTCAAGCACAACCATTAATAAATGGTAAATATTTTAAATAATATTTTAAATAAGATAAGTCTAGATTTGACAAAATTTTAGTAATTCTAGTCTGAATATGATTTCATAGAGATAAATGTGCCTTTTGGGATAGGATGTTGAACCACGATGGGATGTTGAGAAGGATTTTCTTTCCAGTAGTGATTAGCAAGAGACATTTTTTTGTCATTATTTGATTCTGGTGCACAAAGCAGGTTTTTCTAGAATTCTGACAGACAATGGCTGAATCTGACCCACAGTGAGATAAAACATTCAGCACATAACCAAGTCACAGATCAAGGAATACTGACATATTTTTTCCTATTGAGGGCAACAGCCAATGCTTACTTTAGTTACCAAACTTGAGATGGTCTTTGTTTTTTTGTTTTTAGGGCATTGTTCTGTAATTACAAATTGTATAATGTAAAAAGTACTTTAAGTTAAATTATTGTAAAGGGAACATTGCCAGTAGTTATTTCAAATGAAAAAAAAATTATGACGTAAATTGCTACTTATAAAGTAAGATGCATTAGCATTCTTAGGTTTCTTTATGTTATTTCTGTTGGAGGTAGATAGGTCCTATGAACATATCCATCCCTTTTTTTCAGTAATGAAATTACTTGTTTGTCTTGGTGTGACTCTATAGATGTAATGACCCAAAGGTATTGTTATTACTCATACCATTGTTAGATTTTTTAAAAATTATTTATTGTTTATGAGTTTCATTTTTGAGGCAATCTTTACATATTTAAACATAAATTTAAACATATTCCTTTTAACCCATTATTTGCTGGTTTAGTTATTTTATGTTTAAAAGGACTTTCACACTCTCTGGTTCATTTGACATCAGATTTGTCTGGGGTTTGAAGAATCTGAAAAATGTAAAAGTATTTTTTTAAATATTTTTTTTTACCTGAGGCACATAATTCATGCAATTTTGGTAACAGGATTTATTGTATATTTATGTGTTTGTACTTTGTATTAGATTAGATTATTTATGTCCTCAACTAAATATTTTCTTAGTTGACCAGTAGTCATTCATTAAAGCCATTAGCCATTTCAAGCTGAAAAATCTTAAGAGAATAATGTTGAAAATGGTAACAATGACACAGTCAGGATGAAGGATTAAATATAAACATCTAATGAAACAAAAACACTGTTTTGGACAATAATAGCTGCCACTAGGCCAAAGCAAAAGCCTTCAAATAAAACATCAGATGAAAAATAAATTTTAGTTTTAATTAGTTGCCAAGCAAAATGCCTATTTACATTAAATAAAATTAATAAAATGTAAGCTAACAGCATACTGAAACATTACAAAAATGTGGACAATAATAGCTAATTGCCTCTATTGTCGTTTTCTCAAACTTTTTCATATTATGAGAAAGCAACACAAGTTTGTCTACACATTGTTAGGAATAAGTGACATCTGTCGACAAAATTAATTATATATAGTTGTAAAAAAAAGTGCCGCAGTCAGTGCATGTGTCCACTAAAGCATTTGTGAGCTGCAGATTTGCAACCTGATAGCCACCAGCGTAGCTGTGCTTTGATTGTGTTTATGCTCAGTGAAGCTTTCAGTGTGTTTTAAAAGCTTTGACTGTTGACTGCATTTAATTTAAGGCCAGGTTCATTGTAAATAAAATGAACCTGGCCTTAAATTAAATGCGATCCAATGGAAAAGATGTAGAAGGGATGTAGGAATGATATGATCCCACACTTTCGATTTCCTTTCACGATAATATGAGCAGGTCAATTGGCCAGAGACACTTAATGTGCTCTTGTTGAAGGCACATGTTTTTTGCACTGCTCAGCTGTGAGCACTTCTCAACAGTCAAAGCTTTTAAAACACACCAAAAACATCACTGAGCATAAACACAATCAAAGCACAGCTACGCTGCTGGCTGTCAGGTTGGTGGACACAAGCACTGACTACGCCACTTTTTTTTACGACTAACTGACTAACTTTGTCAACAAAGTTTGTTTTGGTTGACTATCCACTGGTTGGCTTTTAGCCCTGATATTCTTGTTTACTCACAATGCTGACAAGCACATGTTTTATTTTCACGTCTCACAGCAGACAGTCATCTGCTCTTTTGAACCTTTGCAATAAATTTGGAACAATTTGTTTCAATCTGTCACTGCCATTTTGAAAACATTTTTCAAAACACATACACACACACACACACACACACACACACACACACTAACAGCATTATGGACATGATGTGTCATTAGTGTTTTTTGCATTATGTTCTGGTCATTTTTTTGGTCAATAGTTGTTAATCATCTCTTGTAGGAATCTGCTGCTGTACCTACTGTACCTGTGTACTCTGCTCAAGTACACAACTGCAGGTTAGTAACACATCCTATTTCAGAGACTTATATGCTTGAATAACTCACAGTTGAGAATAGAGAAAAATATTGCCATATTACGCCAGTCTTATCTGTTCTGTCTACACAGTTGCAGATCTCAGTGACTGTGCAGCTGCAGGGAGCATATGCCACACTAATGCAGACTGCTTCAAAACACGTGATGATAAGTTTGTCTGCATGTGCCAAATGGGGTACAGGGGCACAGGAGTACAATGCCAGGACATTGATGAGTGTACTACTAGTCTACACAGCTGCCATGAAAAAGCAGTCTGCACTAACACTTTTGGTAGTTATACCTGTTCATGTCAAAATGGATATTTTGGCAATGGTTTCCAATGTCAAGATATTAATGAGTGTCAAACTAATAATGGTGACTGCCATGCCAATGCACTTTGCACCAACAAAGATGGAGGAAGAGACTGCAGCTGCAAGTCTGGTTTCAGTGGAAATGGATTTCAGTGTACAGATGATAATGAGTGTGCAAGACCAGGAATCTGCCACTGGAATGCCACTTGCACCAACAACCCTGGCTCCTACGTGTGCACGTGCAACTCTGGCTATAAAGGCAATGGAAATTATCTCTGCCTAGATGTTGATGAGTGTTCAGAGACACCTGGTGTGTGCTCTGCTGTCTTTGGATACAAAGGTTGCAAGAACCTGCAAGGAACCTACACCTGCCTCTGTAACAGTGGCTATCAAAGCAACGGACAGACATGTGTGGACATCAATGAATGTGAAATCAACTTCTGCAGCCCATTTGCTGATTGTACTAACTTGCCAGGTTCATATCGATGTACCTGTCCTGAAGGATTTATTGGAAATGGCTTAGCTTGTGTAGACATTAATGAGTGTGATAGAAAGAACAGCTGTGACCCCAATGCATTGTGTACAAATCTGCTTGGAAGCTACAAATGTTCCTGCCGCTCTGGGTTCCTGGGCATTGATGCAAAGTGCACTGACATTAATGAATGTGCCACCGCTAACATTTGTCCAACCATTGCTGCATGTGTCAACACAGCAGGTTCATTCTTCTGTGACTGTGGTCAAGGCTATAACTTTAGTCAAAATCAGTGTGTAGATTTAGATGAATGTGCCATAGGACTTTGCAGTCCTTATGCTTCTTGTGAAAACATGCCTGGTACATACAAATGCTCATGCATAGCTGGTTTCAAAGGTGATGGGTTTGTATGCAAAGATGTGGATGAGTGCGTCACAGAAAAGCGATGCCATGTTAATGCACTCTGTATAAATTCACCAGGGAAATACAACTGCAGCTGTATGGTGGGATATACAGGGAATGGTGTGTTGCAGTGCACAGATGTAAATGAGTGTCTTGTTGATAATGGTGGCTGCAAAAACAGAGCAACATGTTCCAACAGTAAGGGGTCTTTCTCTTGCATTTGCCCCTCAGGCTTTCGGCTAGTCAATCATACCACCTGCCAGGACATAGATGAATGCCAGCTTCCTGAAAAGGTTTGTGGCACCAATGAGCAGTGCTCAAACCTGGAAGGATCATATGCATGCCAGTGTAAAGCAGGCTTCAGTCGAATCACTGATGACTTCTGCTCTGATATTGATGAATGTGAAATTCAGAAACCTTGTCATCAAAATGCCACATGCTTGAATTTGGCAGGTTCCTACTCATGTACTTGCAAAAATGGCTTCAAAGGAAATGGTGTAACATGTGAAGACATAAATGAATGTGCACTTGGTGGTATGTGCCATCTACATGCCAATTGCTACAATTATATTGGTGAATTCTTGTGTATATGCCACCAGGGTTTTATAGGTGATGGTTTCACCTGTACAGATGTAGATGAATGTGTTGTTTCAAATGCTACTTGCCCAGGAATCTCTGCATGTGTCAATTCATTGGGAGCATATGTCTGTTCATGTCTGAATGGGACAGTAGCATACAACAACACCTGTGTCTTCCCTAGTCTTGAATGTGATCCTGCCTGCCATCCACATGGACTCTGTCATCCTTCACCTTCTGGCTATCAATGTGTGTGCGACGTGGGATTCAAAGGGGATGGACTCACTTGCTCAGACATTGATGAATGTGAGGAGAATGTGTGCTCAATGAAAGAGACACAATGTGTCAATAATCCAGGATCCTTTGAATGCATATGCAAAAAGGGTTACACTTTAAATGGAACAAAATGCACAGGTATGTGCAATACACAAATTATTATTATTATTATTATT
>CAIGQW010052034.1:502950-524667 GCA_903798125.1 Danio choprae
ATTAATGAGTGCCACTTCCAAAATGGCTGACTTGAATGCACTGTAAACCAATATAGGAAAAAAGGTCTATTGTTTCCAAAATGATATCTCTCAATCTTTCAGATTTGGATGAATGTGAATCTGGAGTCAGCAACTGCAGCAAGTTTGCACAGTGTGTCAATACAGTTGGGAGTCACCTGTGTTTCTGTCTCAGTGGCTTCACTGGTGATGGAAAAAACTGCTCTGGTAAGTCTCTCTTCATTTTCAAAATTCTTTTGTGCACGTCTTTGCTTGCTTGAAGACTTTTTTCTTAGTCTTTTAGGGATTGTTTTCCTCACCCTGTCCCATTTTGGATGACTTATAGACATTAATGAGTGCCACTTCCAAAATGGAGGATGCCATCCAGTTGCAAGCTGCACTAACTCCCCTGGATCCTTCAAGTGTACCTGTCCATTTGGCATGACCGGGTCTGGGTTTGATTGTCAGGATGTGGATGAATGTAACGAAAACTCAACTTTGCCTCATAACTGCAGTCTCCTTGCCACATGCAATAACAATGAGGGTTCCTACATTTGCAAGTGCATGGAGGGATACTGGGGAGATGGGTTTACTTGTAATGATCTGGATGAGTGCTTTCCACCTTCAATCTGTGGGAACAACATGACCTGTCAAAACTTTCCTGGAACATTTACCTGCACATGCACCCTTGGTCTGGTCTATGATCTGGGTACCTGTGTGACTGAGAAGGACTGTAAGAATGTAACTAACGCATGCAGCATCTTTGCTGAGTGCAAAAACATCCATGGGTCAAACTATTGCTCCTGCATAACAGGGTTCCATGGAAATGGTAGAGACTGCAAGGATTTAGATGAATGTTTACAAACAGGAACTTGCCCAAATTTGTCCTACTGTTTTAACACAGAAGGATCATTTCATTGTGACTGCTTGCAAGGTTACAGGTACAATGGGACACACTGTGATGACATAAATGAGTGTAGTGTAGGAAACTTTAGTTGCCCTGTCAACAGTACTTGCTACAATGAAGTTGGAGGGTATAATTGTTCTTGTAACAATGGTTTCATCTACTCTTACAACTCTGTGTGTTTGGATGTTGATGAATGTGCCATAGGGAAAGCACAGTGCCCAAATGCCTCAAACTGTCATAATACCGTGGGATGGTATTCTTGTGAATGTTGGGATGGGTATATAGGCAATCACACAGTCTGCGAAGATGTCAATGAATGCCTGAACAATTCTAGGTGTTCAGACCACAGTATCTGTGTTAACACCATAGGTTCATTTATGTGCCTTTGTGATGATGGATTCACCTTTAATGGTACCAGTGATACCCAATGTGAGGATATAAATGAGTGCTCAAAACCAGAGATTGGGCCAATCTGTAATTATGGGACCTGCCTAAACACAATTGGCTCATTTTACTGTGTTTGTGATATGGGATTCTGGAGCAATGGAACTAGATGTTTTGACATAGATGAGTGTTCAGGATCACAGAATGAATCAATATGTCAACTCCACTCTACATGTTTCAACATCCCTGGGTCTTATAAATGTCACTGTAACTCAGGTTTCCTGCTTAACAAAACAGAGTGTCAAGACATTGATGAATGCCTCGCAGATGGCAGTCCCTGCACTGCCAACACTGTATGTATAAACTCAGTTGGGTCTTTCCGTTGTCTTTGTGCATCTGGTTTTGAGGAGGAGGGACTAAAGTGTACAGATATTAATGAATGCCTTTCAAACAGAACCTGTCGTCCTGATCAGGTATGCATCAACAAACCTGGATCATACCTATGCTCCTGTCCACTGGGACATCAAGAGGAAAATGGTAACTGCATCGACATCAATGAATGTGCAAATAACACTACCTGCCACCCCCTGGCAAGATGCTGGAACACAGTGGGGACTTTCACATGCCAGTGTCGCTTAGGTTATGTTGGGAATGGGACATACTGTAAAGACATTGATGAGTGTTCCACTTCTTCCTTACGTTGCCACAAGTCAAGCAAATGCATCAATACCCCGGGGTCTTATGTATGTATGTGTGCAGCAGGTTTTCTTGCATTAGGTTCTGTTTGCGTGGATCTTGATGAATGTCAGGCCAATAGAGGTATATGCCACCCTGCTGCCACATGCTACAACTCCATAGGTGGGTTTCTCTGCCAATGTGGCATTGGATGGGATGCCTCAGTTGGAAATGGACGTGGAATGGGTGGATGCATAGACAAGAATGAGTGTCTCTCACCTAATGCGTGTTATAGAAACAGAACCTGCACTAATTTCATAGGATCGTACAGCTGTGCCTGCTCTCCCAGAGATACCCACTGTTCACAGCTATCACTAATGGGTGGGCTATTATATTACATTTGTGAAAAATTATTTGTGTAAAATAATACATCAATATTTACTTTTAATATGCAGTATTTACAAATTACAAAAATAATAAAAAATTGGAAGAAATTCTGGAATGACTCATGTGACATGATGGCTACAATCATATCAGGACTTCCTCTTGATATTGCTCCTTTACATTAATGGTGACTGCCATTTTTATATCACATGAAAATTGGACCAAAATTAATAAACAAAAACCTAGAATAAACTTTACTCAAACTAATTTTCCAGACAGGAAACAGCAACTTTTTGTTTTACAGTGGTCAACCTACTGACAAATTTTGTGATCAGAAGGTGCAGATGATTTTTGTGACCATCAAACAGTGGCTAACTAAGCATTTTGGTTGCATTTTGTATATACTTTCACAGAAAGTGACCTGTATCCATTTGGAGAGGAAGCAGGTGATGCCAAGTTAACAATAACAACGGCAGATGGAATTTCTCCATACATCTTTCCTCCTACAGGCTTCCTATTCATGGGCAAACAATATGAACGACTATTAGTAAGCATGCACAAATAACAAGCTCATTTATTTGAATTTGTTAAACTATTGTACCATAAATATATTGTAGCTATAGGAAACAGTGTAGTTTCTTAAAGTTACCTCTTAATAGAGTCTTGATATATACAAATTTTTAGTTTTCAGATAATGGCCTGGTGCAGTTTCAGTTGGTCAATGAGAATGAGAAACTGTTGCTCCCTGCTCCACTCCCAAAGGGGTTTCATGGTAATGAAAGCCTGCCTATGTTGGCAGTGTTCTGGGATGATGCAGACCTTACACTTGGTGATGGAAAACTGCTATACCAGGTTAGTTTCACAATACATAATGTCAAATAATTTTATGGTCAACTAATGTTTAAAGTCTATAAACTAAAGCAGTCATTAATCAAACAGTCTACTAATTCTGGGACCTTCAAAATAACAGTTTATTTACTTTTTAATCTGAATAGAACACAGTGTTTAAAATTCAACACTCAATCAAGACTTTATCCACTTCTCTTAATTGTATACAAAGTGTACATATTTTTGTATATGCCCATTAAAATTAGATGAATTAATTTAACATTTTTAAATGACAAATATTTGGGTTTCACTCAGTGTAAACTCACCTTTTCACATCTTTTTGTAGTAATTACCATGATGGAAATCTTGGTAAGCATTCTCCTTTTCTGTCCAACAGGAATACAGTTTCCTCAATATACCTGACATCTATGCTGTGACAGTGTTTCACAGAACAGCACAAGATGTTAGCAGATTTGAGACTCAAAGGGGCAAACCCCCATTTACTCCCATCTGGATACTGAAAATCACATGGGATCATGTTTTACCTGTATCCTATCAAAAGATCAACTTGTCTGAGGTGAGTGCTTGATGACTGAACACTAAGCAAGTGAAAGTATTATTAAGATACAATTAATAGTATTTGCAAATGCAGACAGCACCATTAATATTGTTCATAATTTGAGTCAGGTATGACATTACAAACTGAATTTAACAGTAAGTTTTATACTTTAGCATGTACAGTAACTCATCGTACATGGTTTTTACAATAAACATCCATGACATATGACTTTCTGAGGAGATGCTACAAGTGTTGAAAAAAACTGATAACTGGTGTTAAATTACATAAAGATGCAATAAATGAACCATTTATGGGGGCAAGAATATTGTAGATAACTAGGAATAGACAAGACTAGTAAACAACCAGAACAATACTCAGAATGACCAGGCAACCACAACTTGCAACATTTCAGGAACCAACTTCATAAGGCAAATGAGGAAATCGAAAAAACATAGCACCAGACATTAACATGCATTCAGTCAGTATAAAAAAGGGTTATGGTCCCAATTCACACATCACTGACAAATGCTTACAAAGCGAAAACCAAATTAGAACATGTCACTTCTCATCAGCGGTGGACAGTAACTAAGTATTTTAATTCACTACTTAGAAGTAAACATATAATGCATTTGTAATTTATCAGAGTATTTTTATGTTAGGTAATTTTTTTTGTCTTTTATTTTTACTTCATTACATTCAAAAACAACTTACTGTACCCTGGAAACAAGCCTGTGCTAACTTTTGGCTACCATAAGGGCCCCCAGCGATTTCTCACAGGGAAAACTTTGGTCCCTTAGTGTGGACCCACATGAGCAACCCTCACCTAGCTCACAGGAAGCATACACTGGCCCGGCATGAGTAGCACACACCTAGCCCACAGGACACACTCACTAAGCCCACACGAAGCCCCGACTAAGCCTGCATTGGCCCTGCATGGGCAGTCCTCACCTAGCCAACAGGAAGCCCTTACTAGCCCAAGATGGCGATTCTGCTTTTTACTGTAAAAGCTGGCTGAATTTAGTTGCTGCCTTGACTTAGTTGCATAAAAGCAGGCAAAATTATGCTAAATGTTACTCTGGACATTTATTCTCTGCAGCTAGCCTGCTCTGGAGCAGGACTAAGACTAAGATTAATTCTAGTGATTTATCTGCTAATTTCATTGTCAATGCTACTAGTAATTATTGTGTTTTGCAGACACTCCATGCCATTGGCCATTTACATATATTTCCAACTATTACAAATAAAAATATGTGTTTAATTGTATTACCAATAATTTTATATATGTTTATATCTGGCTGTTTCAGATATAAATATAAAGCAGATATAAGAGAGATAAAATAGGTGAACGGTTAAAGAAAAAAATAAATATATGCTGCTCAGCATAAACTTGTACACCCCCTTTTGAAAATGAATATTTTTCTCAGTGAATATAGCCAATGGGTGCATTTTAACGAAACAGTTTAATTAAACAGTTATATCCAATAAAATAAGAATGCGGTCATCTAACATCTTTAGGAATAGAAAGATTATACATTTAAATTCAAATTCAAATTTCAAAATGTAAACTCTTTTTTTTTTTTTTTTTTTTTTTTCTTGATTTTACCATTTACTAAGATTTTATTTTATATTTTCCCTATCATATTAATTTAGGTGTATTAATTTTTGGACTGTGATGTTAAGTTTTGACTGATTAATGTAGTGTATATGTACAAATATATTATTGTAAAGCGTCCTATAGACTATTTAAATTCAAAAGATTGTGTGAGGTGTTTATGAGTAGTAAAGTTTTGCTTAAAATATTGCAATGCACACAACATTATGTGTAACATATCAGAGTTTAAAAGAGGACAAATTGTTGGTGCGTGTCTCACTGTCACATCTGTGACCAAGACAGCAAGTCTTTGTGATGTATAAAGGTTACAATAATGGTTCAAAAATTAGTAGCTCAAATTTATGTTAGGAAAATATATTAAATAACATTTAAAAAATAGTAAAAATCAAGAGAACTAAAAATATATACAATTTTGTTGAAATGTTGTAGTTTGTAATTTTTTTTGTAATATTTTGCATCAATTTAAATGTATTATCTTTCCATTTCTAAAGATGTTCTGAATAAAATATTATTTTAATAAATATATCTGTTTAAGGGCAGCATGGTGGCGCAGTGGGTAGCACATTCACCTCACAGCAAGAAGGTCGTTGGTTTGAGCCTCGGCTGGATCAGTTGGCATTTCTGTGTGGAGTTTGCATGTTCTCCCCGTGTTTGCGTGGGTTTTTTTCGGGTGCTCCGGTTTCCCCCACAAGTCCAAAAACATGCGCTATAGGTGAATTGGGCAAGCTAAATTGTCCGTACTATATGTGTGTGAATGAGTGTGTATGGATGTTTCCCAGTGATGGGTTGCAGCTGGAAGGGCATCCGCTGTGTAAAACATATGCTGGATAAGTTGACAGTTCATTTCGCTGTGGCGACCCCAGATTAATAAAGGGACTAAGCCGAAAAGAAAATGAATGAATGAATGTTTAAGGGCATCATGGTGTCGCAGTGGGTAGCACATTTGCCTCACAGCAAGAAGGTCGCTGGTTCGAGCCTCGGCTGGGTCAGTTGGCATTTCTGTGTGGAGTTTGCATGTTCTCCCCGTGTTTGCGTGGGTTTTCTCCGGGTGCTCCGGTTTCCCCCACAAGTCCAAAAACATGCGCTATAGGTGAATTAGGTAAGCTAAATTGTCTGTACTGTATGTGTGTGGCATCCGCTGTGTAAAACATATGCTGGATAAGTTGGTGGTTCATTCTGCAGTGGCGACCCCAGATTAATAAAGGGACTAAGCCGAAAAGAAAATGAATGAATATCTGTTTTGTTCAAATGCACCAATATATATTACCCATATTCACTGAGAAATGGATAAAAATATTCATTTTCAAAATGTGGTGTACTCATATATGCTGAGCACTGTACATGGCCAGGCTGCTTTAGCCAAACATTTGGTCATTCAAGCAGTACTACCGAACCATGCTGGAGGACCATGTGGTTCAAACATTGTATCCTGAAGTTGGTGCCTTTTATCAGGATGTAATGAACCAATACACACAGCAAGACTGGTGACAGACTGGTTTGATGAACATGAAAGTGAAGTTGAACATCTCCCATGGTCTGCACAGTGACCTAAACTAAATATTATTGAGCCACTTTGGGGTGTTTTGCAGGAACAGAACTTCAGGAAATATTTTCCTCCACCAGCATCATGTAGTGACCAGGCCACTAATCTGCAAGAAGAATGCCTCAAAATCCCTCTGGCCACTGGGCAGGACTTTTATCTGTCATTCACAATATTAATTGATAGTGTACTGGCCACAAAAGGAGGCCCTACGCCATACTAATGAATTACTGTGGTCTAAAACCTGGTATTTCAGTTTTATTATACAGCTGAAGTCAAAATTATTAGCCCTCTTGTAATTTTTTTTTCTTTCAAATATTTCTTAAATTATGTTTAACAGAGGGTGACATGGTGGCTCAGTGGTTAGCACTGTCGCCTCACAGCAAGAAGGTGGCTGGTTCGAGTCCTGGCTGGATCAGTTGGCATTTTTGTGTGGAGTTTGCATGTTCTCCCTGTGTTTGCATGGGTTTCCTCCAGGTTCTCCGGTTTCCCCCACAGTCCAAAGACATGCGCTATAGGTGAATTGAATAAAATTGGTGTGTGAATGAGTGTGGGTGTTTCATAGTACTGGATTGCAGCTGGAAGGGCATCCGATGTTTAAAACATATGCTGGATAAGTTGGTGGTTCATTCCGCTGTGGCAACCCCTGATGAATAAAGGAACTAAGCATAAGGAAAATGAATGAATGAATGAATGAATGAATGAAAGATGTTTAACAGAGCAAGCCATTTTTTTCCTATATTTTTTTCTTCTGGACAAAGTCTTATTTGTTTTATTTTGGCTAGTTTAAAAAAAAAAACATTTTAAGCAATTACCATTATTAGCCCCTATCTCACTGATTCAAATGATCCTTTCAGAGTGAATGTCTAGTAAATGATTCACTAATTATACAAACTGATCTGTGTGGAGCAGGTGAATGTTGTTCCGCATGTTTTCTCTTGTATTATCATGAAGCTGTGTTTGAATCCATTTGCAGAAAGTTTAATAATACTTAAACACCTCAACAATCTAAATTGTAAGGCAAAAACTCAAGTTAATGTCACAGGCACAGTAGCCAAAACACAAAAACACTCCAACCAACAAACAAAACAAACCAAAAGGGTGATCCAAGAGACAATTATACAAAAAACATAGATGTAATGCAGGTATAGCAGGCTAACAACCAGGCTAAGATTAATCCTTTTAGTTTTCTATTTTCTACTAAGTTAATGTTTTACAGTCACTATATGTTCTTGGCCATTTACATATATTTTCCTACCATTAGAATCAAAAATGTGTATATTCATTTTAATTGGCAATTTTATTATTTTATACATGTTTATATATGGCCATTTCAGATTTCAGTATAGGTGATAGATAGACAGATAGGGGAGATCACATAGATAAACGTATCACTGTAATTGTGATCTTATTATTGAAATTATATTATTAGATTATTATTATTTGATATATGTCAAATTGGGCCTCACGGTGGCGCAGTGGGTAGCACGTTCGCCTCACAGCAAGAAGGTCGCTGGTTCGAGCCTCGGCTGGGTCAGTTGGCGTTTCTGTGTGGAGTTTGCATGTTCTCCCCGTGTTGGCGTGGGTTTCCTCCGGGTGCTCCGGTTTCCCCCACAAGTCCAAAGACATGCGGTACAGGTGAATTGGGTAAGCTAAATTGTCCGTAGTGTATGAGTGTGAATGGGTGTGTATGGATGTTTCCCAGAGGTGGGTTGCAGCTGGAAGGGCATCCGCTGCGTAAAACATATGCTGGATAAGTTGGCGGTTCATTCCGCTGCTGGCGACCCCAGATTAATAAAGGGACTAAGCCGAAATGAAAATGAATGAATGAATGATATGTCAAATTATGGGTGGCATGGTGGCTTAGTGTTTAGCACTATCACCTCACAGCAAGAAGGCCACTGAGCCAGTTGGCATTTCTGTGTGGAGTTTGCATGTTCTCCTCGTGTTTGCGTGGGTTTCCTCTGGGTGCTCCAGTTTCCACAGTCCAAAGACAAGCACTATAAGTGAATTGGCTGTAGTGTATGAGTGTGAGTGTGTAGGGGTGTTTCCCAGTAATGGGTTGCAGCTGGAAGGGCACCCACTATGTAAAACCTATGCTGGAATAGTTGGTGGTTCATTCCGCTGAGGCGACCCCTAAAAAATAAGGAACTAAGCTGAAGGAAAATAAATTAATGAATGTCAAATTATCATGTTATAGATTGCATAAAATCAATTAGAAAGAAAAAAAATAATGAAAAAGATTAAAGTGTATAGATAATGATTAAATAGATAAAATAAAACAAACACATAAAATAGATGTGCAATATTTGATTTTACTTTATATTTTTTTACTACGTAATACTTTATGATTCATTTCCTGAGTAATCTGAATGTCCACTTGTCACATTTAAGGCAAAGTGAACAATTGTTAATTTGTTAATATTTCTCATATGTTTCTATTAAGTTAATGCATGATAGTAATAGGAGATCCCAGATCAGTGAGAGTGGGAGAGGGGTGTTTTTCAACTCATTACCTAATTGGCTCACATCAGGTTTTATGCATATTTGAATAATTGATTCCATGGTCTGTTAAAGAATGTTGCGAATGTACACTTGTCTACACTGGGCTTCACATAGCAACACTTTCTCATACTGGATCAGCAAACATGCAACAGATTAAGCCAGGATGCACTGATTAAACTAGGTGAAGCTATGCTTTTTCTGTTATCCTGGCTTTCTGAATTCTACTTTTATGCAATGCCCCTCAGGCAAAAATTCATACACTTGGCAAACAATCAAGGCAATGGGCACGCTGTCACACCCTCTGCACGTTCCATCAGCCCCAGTCACCATTCACACTCTCCATCCACTACACATCGCACACAATCACCCGATTACTAATCACAAACACCTGTGCACTAACAACACTCACCTGTTCCAGCCATCACCCATGCACTATATATACTTACCCCTCCTGTTCACTCGTCGGCTGGAATCATCGTTGTATGGTCACACTCTCCTTGTAGTGGGTGGAAGCAGGTGGCGCTGTTAGCCGCATACCAACAGGGACTAAAACCCAGCGTCCGCAAACAGATGGTTATTTATGAAGACAGCGCGGACCTGTAAATGTTTATCAAGAAGGCTATCAGCGTCTCCCAACACCTCAACGCCTGTTCCACCACTACAACCCACCAAAGAGCACCTCTGTACCATCACTCCTCACAGCCACTCCCTACCATTGATGCTCCAAGTTATTGTCACCCTTCACCATCACCTCCTGAGTTTGATGAACCTATGATCACAGAAGCATACCACATCACCGCAGCGGAGCACAACCAACGAATTCAACGGAAATTATGCCTGTACTGTGGAGAAGCCTCCCATCTTCTCTCAAGCTGTCCGCCTCGTCCAATGGTGAGTGCCTTTTCCATCACTCCATCAGTTTGCAATATTCCTCATATCCAAGCCACACTAACCATAAACTCATGTACTTTTCCCATCAATTTCCTGGTGGACTCCGGAGCGGCAGGGAACTTTATATCCTCCAAGTTCGTCACTAAACATCGTATCCCCACAGTGGTAAACGAGACCCGGTATCAGATATATACCATACAGGACTCACCATTGGGCGATGGCAGGATCACCTGACGGACCCGCCAGGTGACACTCTTCACTCCTCCTCATCACTATAAAAAACTCTACCTACTAGTTTTACCCAGGGCCAATGTGGATGTGGTGCTGGGTCAACCCTGGCTGATCCAGCACCAACCCACCATAAAATGGAGCACAGGAGAGATCCTGGGATAAAGCGACGCCTGCATGGATCACACTCGTAGCCTGTCGGTAAACAAGACCACTCCTACCCGACCATCCCTTCCCCTTCACTCTACGGTAATGGATCACCCAGCCACGAACCTTACTCTACATATTCCATCCACCTACCAGTCCTTCCTTGACGTCTTCAGCAAAGAGCGTGCCACACAACTTCCTCCTCACCGGCCCTGTGATTGTAGCATCGACCTGCTGCCCAATGCCAAGTTACCTCACGGTCATATCTACCCTCTTTCACGTCCTGAGCATGAGGCCATGGAGAGCTACATCCGGGAAGCCCTCGACCAGGGGTTCATCAGACCATCCAGATCACCTGCCGCATCGAGCTTCTTCTTTGTTACCAAAAAAGACGGAGGACTCAGGCCGTGTATCGATTACAGGGTGTTGAACGAGGCAACGGTGAAGTTCACTTACCCACTACCGCTTGTGCAAGCAGCTCTTGGGGAGCTCCGGGAGGCGCCTACAATCTCATCCGTATATTCAGTAAGCTGGACCTCCGCAGGGCCTACAATCTCATCCGTATTCGAGAGGGAGATGAGTGGAAGACCGCCTTCATAACTCCTACTGGCCACTATGAGTACCGGGTAATGCCCTACGGGCTAGCTAACAGTCCTTCTGTGAAATCTTCAGAGACCTTCTTCATCGATGTGTCATTGTCTATATCGACGATATCCTCATCTACTCCTGTAACCTTGAAGACCACCGTACTCATGTGTGCCAAGTACTACGTCGCCTCAGGGAACATCAGCTCTATCTCAAGGCCAAGAAGTGCGAGTTCCATCAATCCACCATCTCCTTCCTCGGGTACGCGATCTCCGCTGCGGGGGTTCAGATGGAGAACACCAAAGTAGAAGCCGTGGCTAATTGGAAAGAGCCCCAAACGGTGAAAGAGCTCCAACGATTCCTGGGATTCGCCAACTTCTACCGACGGTTCATAAAGAACTACAGTCTTATCTCTGCCCCGTTGTCATCTCTCCTCAAAGGTGGATGACGTACCATCACCTGGAGCTCTGACGCTGACCGCGCCTTCCAGCTCCTCAAGAGTAAATTTACATCTGCTCCAATCCTCAAACACCCCGATCCTACACGGCCCTTCATAGTAGAAGTCGATGCGGCAGACGTAGGAGTAAGAGCCGTGCTCTCTCAGTGGTCTGATGAACCTAAGGCTCTCCATCCGTGTGCGTACTACTCCAGGAAACTCAGTCCTGCAGAACAAAACTACGGGATCGGAGATCGTGAGTTATTAGCCATCAAACTGGCCCTCGAGGAATGGCGGCACTGGCTTGAAGGAGCACAGTTCCCATTCACAGTCATCACCAACCATTAGAACCTCCAATACCTGCGTCATGCTCAATGCCTGAACGCTCGACAAGCTTGCTGGTCTCTGTTCTTCGCCAGATTTAACTTCTCTATAACCTATCAACCTGGTCATAAATGTAAAGCAGACGCCTTATCCCATCTGTATTCACCGGACCCCATTCAAGACACTCCCGAACCCGTACTACCTCCTTCCATCTTCCTCGCACCCATCCTGTGGAGAGTGGACGAGGAAATTCGTGCTGCCACCCTCGAGGAGCCAGCCCCTCCTGAACTTCCCCAAGGCTTAACCTACGTACCCTCCAGTCATCGGCTCACCCTCCTCGACGGTACGCACACCTCCCTCGGCTCAGGACGTCCGTGCAGCAGGCGAACCCTCTTGCTCCTACGGGAGAAATACTGGTGGCCGGGAATGACTAAGGACGTTTCCCAGTATGTTCGGGGGTGTTCGGTCTGCGCCATTACCACTACTCCTCACCATCTTCCACAAGGTAAACTCCAACCATTACCCATTCCCCGCCGACCCTGGACCCACATAGGTGTAGACTTTGCTACTGATTTGCCTCCATCTTGAGGTCACACCACCATATTGGTTGTCGTTGATCGATTCTCCAAACACTGCAAACTCATCCCACTCAAAGCACTTCCTACCGCCTTAGAAACTGCTGAGGCATTAATATAACACGTCTTCCGCAACTTCGGTCTCCCTGAAGACATCGTCTCCGACCGTGGGCCACAGTTCATCTCCAGGGTCTGGCGGGCATTCTTCCAGCTACTTGGAACCACCATC
Source organism: Danio choprae (assembly GCA_903798125.1). NCBI lineage: Eukaryota > Metazoa > Chordata > Actinopteri > Cypriniformes > Danionidae > Danio > Danio choprae. The sequence goes on from CAIGQW010052034.1 coordinate 515,757, forward strand.
AGTCTCTCATCCGGCTACCACCCGCAAACTAATGGCCAGACCGAATGCAAGATCCAGGAGATCTCCCGCTACCTCCGGACATACTGTGCCCAACACCAAAATTTCCTTCGTCAAGCCTCCACTGGACTAACCCCCTTTCAGTGCGTTTTAGGTTACCAACCCTCACTGTTCCCGTGGACCGGCGAGTCCTCCGAAGTGCCCGCGGTAAACCACTGGTTCCAGGAGAGCGAGAGGGTATGGGACTCAGCTCACGTCCATCTCCAACAAGCAGTGAGGAGGCACACCGACGCCGCGAATCGCCGTAGGTTACCTAACCCAGTGTACCACCCAGGGGACAAGGTATGGCTTTCCACCCAGAACATCCGCCTCCGGCTGCCCTGTAGGAAGCTGAGTCCGCGCTACATAGGGCCCTACACCATCCATTCCCAAATCAACCCTGTCACTTACCACCTCAACCTACCTCCACACTCACATATATCCTCAGCCTTTCATGTTTCACTCCTCAAACCTTACACTGACCCTGTTCCTCCTCCTTCCACAGACCCGGAACCGCTTCCCCCTCCAGCACAACCCGAGATCCTAGGAGAAAACATCTACCGCATCAAAGAGATTCTCGATTCCCGGCGGCGGGACGGCTGCATCCAGTACCTAATTGACTGGGAGGGATTTGGTCCCGAGGAGAGGTCATGGACACCACGAGACGACGTCCTAGACCCCACTCTCCTCGAAGAATTCCACCGTCAACACCCCAATCGTCCAGCTCCCAGAGGCCGTGGTCATCCTCGCCGCCGGTCTAGGGTGCCAGGAGTCACCCATGGAGCGGGGGGGGTACTGTCACACCCTCTGCACGTTCCATCATCCCCAGTCACCATTCACACTCTCCATCCACTACACATTGCACACAATCACCCGATTACTAATCACGAACACCTGTTGCCTAACAATACTCGCCTGTTCCAGCCATCACCCACGCACTATATATACTCGCCCCTCCTGTTCACTCGTCAGCTGGAATCATCGTTTTATGGTCATACACTCCTTGTGCTCACCCTGATCTTCTTCCAAGTCTTCCATGAATGAACCCCTCATCGAGGCTAACTCCTGTTACCTGTTTGCTCAACTATAAGGGAAGTGACTTGCAATACGGTGTGAAGACTATTGCTGTGTTTTAAATAAACACCCTGAAAACGAATCCTTTCGTCTCTGCCTTCTGTGACCGTGACACATGCTCAGTAAGACAATAGAACTGGCAATTTTTCACAAGGCCTGTTTGGCATGGTTGTGCTTAAAACAGGAATTGACATCAGAAGTAGCAAAAGTAGCTGTTACAGTCAATAATCAGGCGAGTGCTCCCTCTTCAGGAAAGGCGTTATAAAAATAAACATTCATTAGTAAGTATGCCTATTTTTGCTTTTATTATAATTAAATTCATTTTCTTTTCGGCTTAGTCCCTTTATTAATCTGGGGTCGCCACAGCGGAATGAACCGCCAACTTATCCAGCACATGTTTTACGCAGCGGATGCCCTTCCAGCCACAACCCTTCACTGGGAAACATCCATACACACTCATTCACACACATACACTACGGACAATTTAGCTTACCCAATTCACCTAGACCGCATGTCTTTGGGCTTGTGGGGGAAACCGGAGCACCCGAACACGGGGAGAACATGCAAACTCCACACAGAAATGCCAACTGATCCAGCCAAGGCTCGAACCAGCGACCTTCTTGCTGTGAGGCGTTTGTGCTACTCACTGCGCCACCACGTCGCATTATAAGTAAATTTATAATCAAGCACATTTTTAATTTGGCTCAAGTTATATTGTTATGTAAAAGGAGGAATTTATACTTCTACAGGAATAATTATTAGGCCTAATTGTGACTAATGTGTGTACTGTGATGTAGTGTCCTCATCCTAATAACACTCTCTGCCCTAGTTGTGTTAGACACATAATGGGAAATCTTTATACAATGAGGCCATTCCTACAGGACATATTTAGAAAAATCAAGATAGAACAGACCATGGGTCTTCAAACATATTTTCAAAGCTGAAATATTTTAATCTGATCATCCTGAATATATACTTTAAAAACAATCAGGCAGAGTGCCTGATGTGAATGACCGTTAATCACTAATTAAAATACATTTTATCCTGTTTCTACAGACCAACACTTTCCAGTGCATTTTGACCACAGATGGATTACGTTCCTTTGCTCTGCTTCGCTACAGTGACATGAACTGGGGTCCAGGACAAAGAACCCATCATGATGCTCTTATAGGCTACACAGACGGCAAAAACAACTTCCATAATGAGATTCCAAATCCGCCAAACAACTTGTTTGACTCGGGAGGGCGATATCGTCCACAAACTGTGACAGGTAACACAGGCGAACTGGGGAAGCTGGTGTATGACTTGGCAGGATCTGATAAAACCAGCTCAGATCCACAGAGACAATGCCAGATATGGGCCTTCAGTGAGCCAGATCCCAAAGAATGGGCATTAGGATTGGCACCATGTCCCTGTACCCGTGTACAGGCACAGGAGGATCTGGCCTTTGGGCCTGAGACTCTACCATCAGAACAGACTGCACAAGTGAGGGACCTGAGAAGTATGAGATGGGGTGGCAAAAGTGGCCATGTCATTCAGTCCATCCTCTTTAACAAACAAAGAGCAGGAAAGAGATGTGTGTATGATCCAGAGGGCCCCCTGCTGGCTGGATACAGTGAAAGGTTCTTTACTGAAGACAAGACACAACAACATATAGGTAAAGTGATTCCAAAGCTTCAGGGAGTAATGGAATACAACTAACTTATTTATGAATAGTATTGAATGAACGAGTGAAAAATATAAAATATAGAGTTACTGTATTTCTTTTCTGTTACATTTTAAACGGGTGGTAATTGAATTACAGTTTCATCCAAAAAGTATTTTAAATTACCAAAGTGATTATTTTTGAATTTCAGTCTCATTTAGACATTAATGTAAACTGCAATTAACAATTTTTTGACCGACACAGATAATAAGAGGAATCATAGTTTTGTGTAAACTATTTTACAAATTGTATGTTCACATATTCTCCTCAATAGAAAATAAGGGAATTAGGAAAATCACTTAAAAATGGGATTATTTTGTATAAATTCAACTATTATTTTCTCCTGTGTCCTATATATATGTTTTAGGTTAAATTACTTATTCAGGTTTTATTTAGACTCAATTTTAAATTAAATATTAAATCTAACCTTACCTGATTTATTTTTATGTTGTTTATAGACAATGATCTATTACCCTTTCAATGGTGCTGTGTCCAATCACCTCTTTGTAATGTCTACTTGGCAAAGAGACCACTAGACATTTGCCAAGGGTATAGCTGGAACAGCTCTGACCACAGTATACCTGGGAACAGGGGAGCACCAGGAATTGGTAAGAGTTCTATGCCCCACCAACCCTACCAAGTCAATCAAGACTACCAGGGGAAATAATGTTATATAATTAACAGAAGTATGGTAGAAAAAATTAATCAATTAAAATTACGTACTATTTTGATTAAATAAATAATAGCCAGCATTGATAATTCAATGATACAAGTGGCATCACAGCATTATATATGTGAATATAAAACAAGTTCACAATAGATTTCTGTCAGATTTAGTTCTTTTTTTAAGAATTATCCAACCTGTTCCACATTTCTTTTTCATGTAGGCATGGTGTATGGTAGTCTTCATTTTATCACCCTTGATGGAAGTGAGTATACCTTTAAAGCCGTAGGGGAGTATGTTATACTTCGTCTCTCCTCCAGCACGGGATCAAACATCTTCACTCTTCAGGGCCAAACAGTTGCTCTAGTGGTCAATGGGCAGGCCAAACAGGTACCTGCTCTGGTACGATTAGCTGCCTTCCACCAGGGTGCTGGAAAGGTGAGTCTGACATTTCAAACAGACAAAATGCAGATGGGCATGTATAAATGTGGTTGTCACAATGTAAAGATCATCAACTGATTTCTCTTAAGGTTGAGTGGCGATGTGCTGAATCTGGGGATGGGCTTGTTATCTTAGTTAATGATGAGGTCATTCCTGTGTCTGTTGGTAAGAAGACTTCATCTCACATGCTCATGCAAAGAAATAACAATGCTGTTCTTTTATTTTAAACACTAGTTATAAATTATTACAGTCATGTAGAAAGATAAGTCATAGGCTACCTATAAAATGGATTTGCTAACATTACCATTCTCAACAAGTCTTCTCTGTGCCTGTGGGTGCAAAAGTGTACATTGCTGTGGAAACTGTAGATTATTTAGGTACTTTCTAACTTCTGTTTCATGAACACTGTCAATTTGGACATCCTAATCTTTTCACTCATTGTTTTAGCCTGCTATACAGTAGGGAAGTCAAGTGTGTGATTTTAGGTGCTCCGCCTCTATTAGTTTTAACTTAGCACCCTCTGCTGTTTTTTCAGGAGTGGTGCATGTAGAGGAGGAGGCCTTTGCAGTGCGCTGTACCTCTATGAGTCGCTGTGGAGTTGTGTATGGTGAAGGCCTGAATGTGGTTGTTTGGAGAGGTGATGGTGGGAGGTTATCTGCTCTGGTGGAAGTTCCTCAGAGGTTCTACAACCGTACACTGGGTTTGCTGGGCCAATGGAGCTCAAACAGGACATATGACTTCCTGCATTCTAATGGCCGTCTGGTGCCTGTTTTAAATAACAACACCCCTTCTGAGCAGATTCTGCTTTCCTTTGGACAGTCATGTATGTGTATTCTTCAAATGAAGTATTATATGAGTGAGCTAATGTGAAATATGGTAGAAACTGCAATTTATTTAAAATGAATTACTAATTTACATGAAACATTGTGAAACATTATAATGCCCTTATTTTCATGCCATTCATTCTTTTATAATTTGCCGTACTAAGTATCTAGTAACAATCACCAGTTCTTCAGAACTTTAATGGTCTTGTGTAGTAATCCAATTTTAAAAAATATTCTGGAGTAATATGTCTTCCTACAACACAAACATTATTATTTAATACTATGGGAAACTAGGTGTTCTGAAAATTGTGGTTTACAGGACAACTCTGTATTTTTCTCTAAGATGTTTTGAGTGGCCACTGAATTTATGTATTCCTTGTGTTTTTCTACAGGGGCTGTTCCTGCTCCAGAGAGCCTTCTGTTCTCAGAGCCTCCTATTACTCCATTCAATCCGGTCATGACAGAGCAACTGATGTCCTCACTGAGCCCAGATGTGCTGGCCAAACACAGCCAGGCATGCCAGGGCAACATGCAGTGTGTGCATGACACCCTGGCCACAGGAAATCCAAACCTCGGCAAGGATGTACTGAGAGACCAGCAGCAGTTTCAAAACCTAACACAAATATATGGTTAGATGACTTTCTTCCTTTATCTAACATAAATATCTTGTAACACTACTTGAAGGGGTGTTCATAACCATGATATGACACATCATGAATGAATATGAATGAGATTTTTGGGATTCGTGTGAATAAAACCACATTCTGTCCATTTTCAAAACTCCCATTTTTCCGATTACTTTCTCAGTGGTGGAACAAACTGAAGTTCATAACTATGAATGACACTTAGGACCCTATCATACACCTGGCGCGTGTTTTACCTGATTTTCTTGCTATTTTCAGACCAGTCAAACCGTAATTTTCACGTTTTGCACCACGTTGTTTAAATAGCAAAGCCATTTGCGCCACTTTGTTGACACATGGGTCTATAAAGGAGGTGTGTTAAGGCACATTGTTGGCGTGTTGCTATTTTGAGAAACTGAAATAGACCATGCCATTGGCAAAAGCTGGTCTAAAGTCCAGCGCAGGGCACGTTAGTTATACGCCTATGCAGGTTCAAACGCTGAATACGCACAGGATGTACAGCAACACACAAGTATATTTACATATGAAAAAAAATAAAGGATTATTTATTTTATAAAAAATTATAATTTACTACATAGATATAAAAACCACTACCCCCATGCTTAGATTTGTCCACCTGTCGGGTTTTGAAGATGTATGCATCACCATATAGGGCATAAGAATAGGATGTGTGTTTAGATATAACTCACTTCACACTTCACACTTCGTTTTTATTGTTCATTTACTTGTTTGCTGGAAATTAAAACTGAATTTAGAAATAGTTTTGAAACAAATCTTTGCACTTTACAAACGAAATTAAATATGTAGGCTAATGGATATCTTCAGTGGAGTCAACACTGTTTCCTTATCCACGAAAGTAAAGAAGTAGGGTAAAGAGCTAAAGTAAAGTAAAGAGAAAGTTAAGAGGCCCGAATGGAGGAGGCTCATTCTTTATCCTCGTGCAGATGCTCTGTTTAACTGTTTTCTCTCTAGTGAAGTTTTCCATCCTTAAAATAGAAAAAGTGGATTTGGACACGCCCTTAATGCTTTTGTGCCATGCTCTTTAGACTTTGCGCCTAGATCTTAAAATAGAGCCCCTAATAACAGTTTTTATAAACTATCTCATTCATATTCATGATGAGTCATGTCATGACATGTCATATAAAGGTTTCATGACATGTTTCGGTGGTTTCGTGTTTTACAAACACGTCCTTCAACTAAAGTGTTACCAAATACTATAACCTACAGTAAACTTACTCAATGTATCGTAAAAGGAATTTTATTTTGAATGTCAAAACACCAAGACTGCAGTTTTTTATTAAACAACATAGGCTCATTCTGAAAACGTACCCCATGCATTGCTGGAGATCGCAAATTATGGAGCCAGAAGTACATGTGGCTGCATTTCGTCTTAAAAAAAACACTACAGGGCAGTATGATGCCGTTCCTTTTCGTGCTTACCAGCTGACCGCTTACCTCCGTGTGGATGGCTTTCCCAGTGTTACCAGTTTGTCCAGTAGCTCGCCACATACGTTGGTGGACTTGAGATGCAGAAATAAGTTGACCGCGATGACAGGGTTTGAATCTGGCAAAAACGTTTCCAAAAAGCAGGTAAGACAAAAACAAAAACCAAAAAATTAATTAAACAAATAATTAACAGGATGACAATGTGGTAAAATCTGAAAATGTGGTAAAAATCAAGGAGCTTTTCTTTTTCTGGATTTGTTTTGGAAACACTGTTGGTTGGGTTTAGGGAAGTGGATGGTCGGGTCAATCTGTGCTTTTGAAAACACTATTGGTTGGGTTTAAGGAAAGAGGAGGGTGGGTCAGTCGATAACTCAGTCAGTCATTCAGTCGACAATGGCCTCTGATGGAGAAAAGCAGGTGCAAATGCCACTTGCGAGAGAAATTTGAAATCTGAAAAAGCGTAAACAGCAGCCTCTGCTGGATTCGCAAAAACAAAAACTGCAAAAAATACATACCACCTGGGATGTTTTTGGTGTTCTCCAGAAACTGGAGAACTATACTGTATATAGGGTTACGTTTTCAGAATGAGCCTGGATTATTAAAAAACATAAAAACACATGTTAACACTAGAAACATAGTAAAAAAGGCCTGTGGGATTTTCATAAGGTCACATGTTAACAGTGTTTCAAATTGTTCAAATTTTCCAAGATTTTCAAAAAGATCTCACTATAAATGTTTTATAAAATTCTTCTAATTTGTATCGAGATAATTGTGAGTGATAAAAGGTTCTTCTTGGTAGTTAGAGCATTGCTTTATTAAATAAATTAATTACATTAATACAGTCTTTTAATCAGTACTTTTCTTTTGCATGACTTCTACAGGTAACATGCCGCCCATTGTGACCGAGCCAGCAGTTATCATGTGCAAGGTCAATAGTACAGTTAAAGTTCAGTTCAAGGCCCAGGATCCAAACAGGGACCAAATATTTTTTTCCCTGGCCTTACCACGCTCTCCACAGGTTATCATTGGCAGCAGTAAGATATATTGCAAAACATTCTATTTTTAAATTCTACTTACAGTGTAATATTTACGTATGTGAGATTGTGTTAGATCTCTTTTAAGAGATTTATACTGAGTTATTGCCAGGAATACATTGGTTCATTAGTATTTCACAACATGACTGATTGATTGTGTCATAAAGGTGATGGTGTCCTGGTGTGGACCCCTTCAAGTATTCAGCCAATGAATCTGACCATTCAAGTGAGTGATCAAACATCTAGCTCATTGATCACACCTGTTCTGCGGCTCTGTAACTGTATGAATGGAGGGAGCTGTCAGTATAACAGTGTGGCCGAGAACCTTTTATTGGGAAAGTTTCAGGTAAGCCACATCTATAACATTACACAAACAGTAGTCAGCTGCAAAGAAACTTTAGCTTTGTGCGGTGGTACCAGCAGTACTTATGAACAACAACAAAAAAGGTTAAAGCTGTAATTTAAAGGATTATTATTAAAATACCAAATCACTTTTCTGAATTTGAAAATACTTGTATATGTAATTTGTTTAAATGATGGTTAAACTCATGTTCAGCAGTTATTACTTTAGTCTTTAGTATCACATAATCTTCCAGAAATCAAAACCAAATTGCTGATTTGGTTCTCAAAAAAACATTTATTTTCATGATCAATGTTGAAAACACTTTTGAAAATGATAACAGCATTTATTTGAAATAGATATCTGTTGTAGAATTAAATGTTTTTTATTTCTAATTTACTAATTGAATCTTATTACTCTTTTGTCTATTATTTGTTGTTGTTTTTTTAAATGACTTTGACCCTCTAACACCCCTCAGGTTGTCTTTTAAACATTTTACAGTATATCCATTTTCAAAAAAAAAAGAAGGAAAAACAAAATTTTTAATACCTTGATTCAGTGAATGATAGTAATCTCGCATAGGGTGACAAAGTCTACAAACAGACATTTTGCTTTGTAAAATATATTTATTTTTAAAGCTATATACAGTATAAGTCATGTGCCTTATTAAAAATAAAAGATATATATATATATATATATATAT
>CAIGQW010052034.1:550143-570799 GCA_903798125.1 Danio choprae
ATTTGTTTAAATTGCAATCAAGCCAAATTTTATTCTACTTTAAGGCAGCCAAGGTTGCAATAGGCCAACCATGCCAAATCAATCAGATAAAGATATTAGAGGATTTCAACTCCAAAACTAATGATCAAATTATTTTAAAGGAGTGGGATGGAGTCACTCATTTGTTTTATTTTGTTGATTACATTTAAATCATTTTGCATAATGATCAGTCTATATGCTCAGTCTCTGAATTTAGTTATTTTTTCTGTTTATTGTTGTTTCAACATAAGCAATATTCAGATTAGTGGCTTCAGTGGGTTTACCGATCATTTAATTAAAACTATTATATTTGGTTCTTGGGCAGGGCAGTGGCACAGTGGGTAGCGATGTCGCCTCACAGCAAGAAGGCCAGGGTCGCTGGTTCGAGCCAGGTCAGTTGGCATTTCCGTGTGGAGTTTGATCTCCCCGTGTTGGCATGGGTTTCCTCCGGGTGCTCCGGTTTCGCCCACAAGTCCAAAGACATGTGCTATAGGTGAATTGGTTAAGCTAAATTGTCCGTAGTGTATGAGTGTGTATGGGTGTTTCCCAGTAATGAGTTGCAGCTCGAAGGACATCTGCTGCGTAAAACATGCTGGATAAGCTGTGGCAACCCCTGAATAATAAAGGGACTAAGCCGAAAAAAAAAAAATTAATGAATGAATATTTGGTTCTCACAGTGCTGAATGCGCTGGCTATCTTGATTCTTTTCATTGCTTCATAATTTTTGCAATGAACAATTTGCTCAATTATTCATTAATTAATTGCTCAAGTATTAAGTAATTTATTCCAGTCTATTTGCTTAGCTGGCATCAGATCATCATCATCATCAAAACAATGACAACATTTAGCCTACCTCTTGATCACTTGATGCTTTTGCATATCAATCATATCATCACAAATTACCACTCTTATATATATTTATATACAATAACTACTATATATAGGCTATTTATAACATCATGTCAGTTATCAAGTAGGCTGTTTCAAGCTATAAAATTAAAAAGCCTAGAAAACAATAAATAAGTTTATATAAAATTAAACAAATGTACAAATGGAGACCTGATGAATGGGCATATTTTGCCTTAAAATCCTAAATAGTTGCTCATATTCGTCACTTTCTATGGCATTCTTGCCAAGAGCCCTGGTTAATTTCTAACCCTGACGTGTAGTGAGTGAGGGTAACCGGGAATGCAGCTCTACTCGGATCGTAGCGAGTGACGCATTGCGGGTACAAATAGACCAATCAGAAGCAGTTTTCCCTTGCCATAACGTACAGTTCTGCGTTTGACGCATCACATTTTAGCAGAATGTGTGTCTCCGCAGGTTCGATAGTTCCACTATAACCCGTTCCCCTTCCCTGAATATAGCATATCTTAGCGATTTGAATGCGTCGCTATTTTAAAACATCCACGGTATTGTGGACCGCACGTTCATTCATCACAACTAAGTCATGTTTGACGATCGTTTATGATAGGGAAGGAAGTGTGGTGGCGGATGGAGAAATGCAGGGGGAGGAGTTTATAAGCGACCATTAAAGGCGCGTCAAGCCCAATGTGATTGCATCCTGTTTGTTTGCCAGCTGCGGACTGTTGTTGAGTGTGGAGATACATCTGCTAAAACAGCGCGATGGTGAGTTAAACCCGTTATATTAACATCACTGTTTACCTGGTGCAAATGCAGTTATAATTGTAACCAGCATAAATACAATAATGTGCATTACATCCAGCATACAGTTCGTTGATAATGAATGCTTTCTCTCTCTCTCTCTCTCTCTCTCTCTCTCTCTCTCTATATATGTATGTATGTATGTATGTATGTATGTATGAATGTATGTATAGATTGAATGTAAAGTTGTGGCAGTAATGTGGTTTAATGTTAGGTATTATTTTGTTTGTGTTTTATATATGCGTAATCATTTAATGTATAGAATATCAGTTAAATATTCGGGTTTTTTGCTGTGACGTGAGAATTTCAAAGCATCAACTTTGAAAAGATTAATTTATGGCGAAAACGTTTTAACAGGCATCTCATTTGCGAATATGGCGCATTTCTTTTGCACGAGCTCAGTTTTGAATATGTGCTCGTTATCTAACTTTGGTATGAAAAGCATCGTGGACGTCTGCCCTTTAATTTAGTGTTCCCTTCAGGAATATAGCTGCACAAAGACTTTTAAGAGCGGTGGAGAGGGACTGCGCCACCTTCTGCATTTAGTATTAAAGGAATAGTATTCCCCCAGAATGATAATTATGACATTTGTTCACTCTAGTTGTTGCAAAACCATCCGAGTTGTTGCTATTTCTTTAAAACGCATGAAGTAGTTGCTGTTTACTCTAATCTCATATTATTCGCATAAAATATCATATTCTTTAAGGATAAATAATCAAAATAAATGAATATCGAAGTAAATCCCCATTATAAAGTCCGTATTTTTAAATCATCAGGCACACAGGCATTTGTATTAACTTTTAAGATTAATGGTTAATCAGTAGGCATAGGTTTTCCAGTTCCAAAATAATTAGATCTCCCAGTGCTTTAAATGTGGTGACGTCATTTATTTATTTTCATTGTACATCTTTACTTTTCTCATTTGCAGGCTGACCAGTTGACAGAAGAGCAGATCGCCGGTAAGACATTGGCACGTTGCTGGTGGTGTGGATTCCCATGGTTTCCCCCTCTTCTCCGCCCCCCTCTCCATGGATTTATATTATTTCCTTTTATGGCGAGCCCTGAGTCTTGGTCTGGACTCATTCCCCAAATGACTGGACAGGTTGTTGTGGAGGGAAGCACCACCAGGATTTAAAACTAAATCAATGAATAATTCCTATATCTAATTGTAGTTTTCAATGAACACATCGGGAGAGTTAGTAACTGCAGGCACTGAGGAACAAGGGTGTGTCCCCTGTTGGACTGAACATCACAGTGGCTTTGACGTGAAGTTAATGTTTCTTTGGCCACTGGTATGGTTTGAGTTATGACCTGACAATGCAGATTTTAGCATTATTGACCTGTCATTAGATGCTTGGGCTCTTTTATAGTGTGATGTTCCATAAAACGTTTCCAATGTGTTTTGGATTCTGGTAATTTTAGTGGCTCATGTTTTTAATTTATTCTTTGTTATTGTTCTTTAATATTTGGAGTTTTTGATGTAAAATGAAGTGTGGAATGATGGACACTTACACACTCAACGACTGCAACTTTGATCACGTAGCGGAAGTGCCGGTGCTTTCGGGCACTGATGTTTGATTACTTTTACTTTTATTTATTTTGGATTGTGAAAGCAAAATTCTCCTACGAGAGTGAATTTAGCGCGTCCTGATGGTGAGTGCGGTTATACTCATGGCAGGTATTATTTGGTACTTTGGTCATTTATTTTTCCAATTTCCGCGTATTAAAAGTGTGTTCCATTTGGGATGACACTACATACATGTACTATGCTGTTGAGTGTGCAAGTGTATAGTGTGCCATTTGTGGCACAGCTATAGTCGCTAATTTATTTTCCCTGGATAACTTAAGAGCAGTCAGTATGGAAACACTGCTGTGACCTCATAAGTCTAGATCCTATATCAGCTCAATGGTTTCACAGTATTAGTTGTTCATATAGTTCAGTGAATCCCCAAAGGCTACATATTAACAGGGTTTGCATAGAAGCAGAATATATTTGCGAGGACTGGCCATTGTACCTGCCAGTAGCATTGTACGTGCTAATTTCTCTTAGAGGGACTGCTGTTATTGTATTTCATTATTATTATTTTTTTTATATATATTTTTTCTATTGTTTGAGTATATGGGTGTTAAATGTTCTATTTAAATGTCCTCTGGATAATAATTTGGTAATTACTGACTGTTGAAGCAGTATGTAGAGTCCTCTAGTGCAGTGACCCTTTGCATTCTAATGTTTGTTTTGAGTATGAACAGGCTGCTGTTAAATATCTTCAATTTTGATGTTGTTTTTTTTTTTTATGGTTGTCTATATGTGGGGTGGGGACCTGACTTTATAGTCAGCATTAAACTTAATTTGCAACCTTTCATGTTTCATTTCTGCACGGTGCATCTGATTTTTCAGTGAGGAAATGGTGTTTGTACTTGTAGTTGTTTTCGTCCATTAGGATTTGGTTGACTTTGAGCCACAAAGCAAAGTCTCTTCACAGTTATTACATTTTTACTAAAAGGTAAAAAGTTTGTTTATAGAATATTTGGTATGCTTGGTAAGAAAGGAGATTTTAACTGATGTTGACTTCTGGATTCCTGAGCTCATACTTTTTGGATGTAATATCTGTAGAGCTTGTTTTGAAAGTGGATGTGTGAAGTTTATTTGGGCATCCCTTCTTTGGAACTGGCCCCACTAGTTGCTCTGTGTCTTTTGTTAAGTGTGTGTGTTTATCTTTGGGACACTCCGTTAATACAAGGTCCAATTTCATTTATCTGTCACCCTTCACAGAATTCAAAGAGGCTTTCTCACTCTTTGACAAAGACGGTGATGGCACAATCACTACCAAAGAGTTGGGTACTGTCATGCGCTCACTTGGACAGAATCCCACAGAGGCTGAGCTGCAAGACATGATCAATGAAGTGGATGCTGATGGTAAGGATGACTGCATACATTCCAAATCCACTCAATAGAAATGTAAAATGTTGACTTTGTTTATATACCAACACTTTCTGCATAGGAAATGGGACGATAGACTTCCCAGAGTTCCTGACCATGATGGCAAGGAAGATGAAAGACACAGACAGCGAGGAGGAGATCAGAGAAGCATTCCGTGTCTTTGATAAGGTAACGTCTGTCCAGTTGCGAATAAAACACTTGTACCAGTGCCACACAGTCTTGTGTAGTCTCTGACATGGGTATTATGCTTTAGGATGGGAATGGTTACATCAGTGCAGCGGAATTGCGTCATGTCATGACAAACCTTGGAGAGAAGTTGACTGATGAAGAAGTTGATGAGATGATTCGAGAAGCAGACATTGACGGAGATGGACAGGTTAACTACGAAGGTGAGTTTGTGGTAAAGTTTATTTAAAACACACTGTTATGCAGTGTCTTCAATATTATTTAAAATACGCTATTACAGCCTTTCAGAATGTGGCTTGTTTGTTTATTATTATTATTATTATTATTATTATTATTATTATTATCTAGAGTGAGACTTTTGTACCAAGTTTTCACTGGATTCTGTTACCCATAACACCTACAGAAACCATGCAAAAAAGTAATGGTTGAATAGTTTGTCAAGATAATGCTTTAGTTTATGTAGGAAATATTGGTTTGCAAATGGACTAACACCGATTTATGTCTCCACAGAATTTGTACAGATGATGACAGCGAAATGAAGGCCTTGTACAGATCCTCTCTCTTTTATAAATAAATTGCCTTTTTCTGTTTAATTTATCTGTAAAACGTCAAATCCCCTCCCCTTTCTCTTACCGGCTGTCCAAAGGAACTGCATGTAAACTGCATCGGATCGTCAGTCCTCATGTCCCTTTTTAAAAAAAAAAAATTCTTTTTTTGCTGTCATCGTGTTTTTGGAGTGGTGGTGCGGTTACACGATCAGGTGCTTGTTGCCGCAAAGAGGGGGTTGTGACGTGCCAAAACTTCTCGTCACGTCTGTCTGCCCCCCTCATGCGTAGCAAGAGTGGAGAGCTGCCTGCTGGTTGTCTTTGGACAGCGACGTTGGCATGGCAACAATGTAGAGAAGTAACTCTGCATGGACTATGGACAAAGTATATAATATGAAATTTCTCAGCATTGCACTATTGCAAAAAAAGAAAAAGACACGGGTGTATCTACAAGATACTCGTACATAAACTCTTTTTGTATCTGCTGTTCGATACCAAGAACTTGTTTGAATCTAACAATGCTTTTTAATGTTTTACTCACTTCACATTAGTTCTTTCTTTTTTTCTTTTTTTTCTAAGCCGCTTAATGGCATTGTCATTGCCTCGGATAGTCCATTCCAAGTTGTATATTTGTTTTCCAATAAAATTTACAATTTACCCATTCTGAAAAGTTTCTTTGTTTGCGAAGCACCCTCTGATTAAATCTTATGTTAATTATGCATCCCACAGCTGATTAGTGGTTCTAAATGACTAAATTTCAATCAAGGATGTTTACAATATTCATTGTAATGGTGGAAATGATGCAGTTGAAAGTCACTAAGTGATGAGTCTCTTAGTCACCTGAAAGATTGCTATGTGTATTCACATGATAGGACTGGGATGAGACCTGTCAAAAATAAAAGCTAATTAAAGTTCTCTTGAATGACAGTTGTTGTTAAAGTCATTCTTTCCTTGATACTCTTGATAAATAGATTTGCTCTTCTGGTCTTTGGTGAACATGGTGTTATACTGTATTAGATTAGTTATGAACTATTATTCATGTGTATGTCCACCATAGGTGGTAAGACCTATCAGTACACCATAAGGTGTCTTTCTTTTTTTTTTTTTTTTTTTTTTTTTTTTTTTTATACATACAAAGACAACAAACCAATAAAGCATGACTTTGTTATGCATGGTATGCCAGTGCTTAAGTGCACTGGTATAAGGAGACAGATCTGACAAATGGTAAACACATGGCCTTTCAGTTGCTTGTTGGAGCATGTATTCCTGATTACCTAGCAACAGAACAGTAACTCCCAGAGAGTTTCCTTCTTTGCTTCATGGCCTCTGCTCTGTAGTTTATTTGTGCCAAAACCTTACAAACAGATGTGTCATATGTATCAAATTACTGTACAAATAACCCTAATTTGATACTGTTTCAGCTACTTACAGTAGATTGTTGTTTTTTTGTAGCATACGTATTTAACTATAGATATCTCTTTATTGGAGATCTCAGTTATCTTTAATTTATGGTCCACTCACGGTATCTTTAGGTAACAACACAGACAGTATTTGTCTGAAATTACAGTATGACTAAAATAATTTTGTATAACGGCAAATTTGTATTGGTCTACAAATGTTTTTTTACATTTTGATGAATGGTGAATGTGCCTTACAAGCTCTGAATGTTTAAAATAAAATTAACTACCAGACACGTGTATCCACTCTTGATTAATAATTAAAAACTGTTCGTACCTAAGCAACGCTTTTTGTTGTAGTGTTGTCTGTTAGAGTAAGTTACCATGAACGACAGAATTATAACCGCAGGAAGAGAGAAAATATTACCCAAAGAGAAATGCGTAGACGGGGTAAGATTTCACATATAATGCGATGTAAATAGATGCAGAAAATATTTGGTTAGTCATTAGAATAATGGTCCGTTCTTAATAAGTGGAGACATGCAAAGAGCTGGTCAGCAATTACATCCTTTAGAGCTTAAGAACTTGTTTACCTGGTAAAACAACTTTTTCAATGATTTTGCCAATGAAAAGGAGATTTGAAATTGGCCTGTAATTGCTCAATAAGGTGTTATCCAGGTTGCTCTATTTCAAGAGTGGTTTAACAATTGCAATTTTAAGTGAGTTTGGGAAAGTCCCAGAGAGAAGTGATGCATTTACCACTTTTAGGAAATCCATTTCTAAACAGTTAAACACCGTTTTGAAGAATGATGTAGGCAGCGTGTCAAGACTGCAGGTTGATGTTTTCATATATTCTGCACAATCTCTTCTAAGATTTTACCATCAATTGCCATGAAATACGACATACTGTCTGATTTCTTAAGTTGTGGTTGAGCTTGTCCAACGTCGACACAACTTGGCTGATTGGATGAGCTGATTGCCTTTCTGATATTATTGGTCTTATCAGTAAAGAAATCAAGGACAGAATCAACAGATTCTGCATATATGTTTGGTGCTAGCGATATGGCCTTCATAAACTGCTCACTAGTGTTCTCATTTATGCATCTCTTTCTGACCGAGATAGATCTGTCTTTAATGGCAGGAGTGATCAATATATCAAAGAAAATACAGAAATGATCAGATAGTACGACATCCCTAACAACATTCGATGAAATGTATAAACCCTTAGTTATAATAATTAAATCTACAGTGTGTCCACGATTGTGTGTGGGTCCTTGAACATGCTGAGTCAGATCAAAAGTGCTAAAAACTGTCATATGTTGTTTTACAGCATTGATTTCTGGATTATCAATGTAAATATTAAATAATAGCAAACATTCATTCATTCATTCATTCATTTTCTTTTCGGCTTAGTCCCTTTATTAATCTGGGGTCGCCACAGCGGAATGAACCGCCAACTTATCCAGCATATGTATTACGCAGCAGATGCCCTTCCAGCCGCAACCCATCTCTGGGAAACATCCATACACACTCGTACACACACACTACGGACAATTTAGCTTACCCAATTCACCTGTACCGCATGTCTTTGGAATTGTGGGGGAAACCGGAGCACCCGGAAGAAACCCACGCAAACACGGGGAGAACATGCAAAATCCACACAGAAATGCCAACTGACCCAACCTTCTTGCTGTGAGGCGAATGTGCTATCCACTCCACCACCGTGCTGCCCTAATAGCAAACAATTAAATAATAGCAAGTAATCAAATAATACCCCAGCAATAGTAAAATAGTCAAATTCAGAGGTTCCTATTGATAGCAGCTCTGTAAAATTATCAATAAAAGTTGGAGAATATTTTGGAGGTCTGTAGATAATGATCAGTAAAATGCGTGGAGCACCCTTTAGTGCTATGCTCAGATATTCAAAGGACAAATGACACTTGTTTACACTCATAGACATCTTTAAACAGGGCAGCAATGCCTCCACCTCTTCTAATAGTTCTGCAAACACTCATAAATTCGAAATTGTCAAGAATGGTTTCATTCAGGACTGCTGCACTACATCTGTCATCTAGCCAAGTTTCATTTAAAAGCATAAAATCAAGACAATTTGCGTTGATAAAATCATTGACTAGAAGTGACTTATTGTTAAGTGATCAGATGTTTAAAAGTGCTAACTTAACAGTTTTAGCTGTTTCCCCTACAGTAGTCTCAGATCTAGATTTAATAGACACCAGATTTTAATGGTTTGGATTAAGACTTGAAAAGGCCTTTGATTTTCAGTCACATAATACAACACATATCTGCGTAGTGGAAGCTACAGGCACACTGGGTTCCTGCTTGTTCTGTAAACATTTGATAAAAATACTGTTATCTAAGCAGGCACCCGACACACATCAATAAGATTTTGAAGATGGGGATAAGACAGGCTGAAGATGGGGCGTTGTTTGAGCCCTGGTGGTGTGGCAGGAGCCGGAGGGCTCTTCCAGGTGGGCTCAGAGGTGGTTGTGGAGCAAGCCGCTTTTTAGTTAATAACTGGGGGCTTGCAGCAATGGAGTGTGAAAGTTTAGTTTCAGCAAACACCAGTTCCTCCATCTTTTTTGAAAAACCCAAGAGAGGTGAGCAAGATGACAATGGGAGCGTGTCTGGTGACAGAGGCTGTGGCTCTGGAGATTCTGGCTGCTGAAATATATTGTCCTGGCTTTATTTTCCTGAAGATCATTGTTGAGTGCTGAGAGTTGATGCTGTTTTTATGCATCATAGTCTATCTGTGTTGAGCTCAGTGTGCAGGGTGCAGGGAGCAGTGTGTCTGTGAGCAGTGGTTGTTTTGGCTGTGCGGCGTTATCACTGTCCTTGTGAGATGCGTCAGCCCTAAGTCCACACAGGAGCTGATTTGAAGTCCTGTGGTCATTCCGACATTTACTAGGGGTGTGTGTGTCATTTGGGTTGAGTTCCATTGAACATACAGCCAATGGATGATGAAGGGAGGAATAGATATTGTCCTTTAGCACTGTTGCACCAAGTTTGTTTGGATGAAGGCCGTCTGATGTAAACAGTTATATTTGATTCCAGAAGAGATTGAAGTTGTCATTGAAATTCAGTCCTTTCCTGTTACATGTTTTCTGCAACCATGCATTTAGACCAAGAAGCCTTGAAAACATATTTGTCCCTCTTGCACGGAGTGGTCCACTGATGAACAGCTGAATGTTCAATCTTTCAACTGTTTCCAAGAGTTCACAGAAATCTGTCTTGAGCAGTTTTGACTGCTCCTTCTGAATATCATTCTTCCTCCCATGGATGATAATCCATCTTGCGTCTTGCGCTTCTTCAGAATTTTCTCAAGTTCTTTGTTGAAATCAGAAACTGTTGCATGAGGGAAGCAGTATGTCATTGTAGCTCTGCTCCTAAAATTTCTGACTATTTAATCTCCTACAATCAATGTCTTTATCTCGGCTGCGATCGGTGCAGAATGCCACTTTCTAGTTGGCCTTGAGCCCCTGTTCCATGCAGAATTAGCTGCTGAGTCATGCAATCTCTGTCTGACTGCATTTGGGGATTCTTCACCCATATTACTGAAAACTTCATATCTGTTCTGAAGCTGTATTTGAGTTTGAGTGGTATTTGGGGTAGAGGACGCTAATGCAGAAGCGAATGATCAGTTTCATTCTGTTTTTCTGTACTCAAAACAGTAGCAGGAGTGTATTTACAGGACTCACCGGCTGTATGCTGTGAGGGTCTATGATGAAGCGGTCGTGTGTGATCCAGCAGTTCTGGTCGGATCGCAAGTAATTTTGTTTCAAGAACTGCAATCTTTTGTAGAAGTCTGTAGCAGTTTGTGCAGCAGTGAGATGCTGAATTAATCTGATCCAGAGGCATTTTCAGCCATCTGTGTTTTTCCGTCTCAGGAATGTAAGCAGCTAGTAGCAGGAGGATTGTTTAGTCAATAATTTCACTCTTGTTAGTAAAGTTGTATTCCAGAGAGTTTGTAGATTCGATGTTGATCTTCAAGCTGTGTCGTTTGAGCACTGTGCTGATAGGCTCAAGTTAAAAATTAGAGTAGATTATAAAATATATAAAGCAAGAGTACAGCAGAGTGAAGCAGTAGGCAAAGACGTCCGAACAGTAGCAAAGCAGGAAGTGAACCCGTAAATATGTGATCGCCGTGACCCATGCCGCATGCCTTGTGCGTAGTGGTGCATTTAAACTTCTATAAGTCAACTTCTACAAACACAGAAAAAACAGCATTTTGAGGATGACACGGGTTTGTTAATAGCTGTAATTTGAGTCATTTGGGTTTCCATACTCCAGCGGCTCTCTGCGTCGCCCATGCTCGTCACCACTATCATGCCGACCAGTCACAGAGCTTGTGATACGCATCATTGCAATGTGTAGTTAAATTTTTTGAGAGGTGCGCATCAGTCACAGTGAGGGGTATGAAACAGCACGAAGGCTGCTGACGCTGGCAGCCAAGTGGGGTCACCTGACACCACACACGGTAGGTAAAGTAACTGAAAAAATTGACCTGGAAAAATTTGATCAATTATAGGTTCTGAATGTCGATTTCGATTACTTTTCAATTAATCACCCAGCCCTAATACATAGCAAACATAAAAAAATATTGACAATAAAATAAAAGGTTTAGCCTATTAAAATCAATGGCCTAACTGTTATTCATTCATTCATTCATTTTCATTTCGGCTTAGTCCCTTTATTAATCTGGGGTCACCACAGCGGAATGAACCGCCAACTTATCCAGCATATGTTTTACGCAGCGGATGCCCTTCCAGCTGCAACCCATCTCTGGGAAACATCCATACACACCCATACACTACGGACAATTTAGCTTACCCAATTCACCTATAGCGCAAGTCTTTGGACTCGTGGGGGAAACCGGAGCACCCGGAGGAAACCCACGCCAACACAGGGAGAACATGCAAACTCCACACAGAAACGCCAACTGACCCAGCCGAGGCTCGAACCAGCGATCAGCGACCTTCTTGCTGTGAGGCGAACGTGCTACCCACTGCGCCACTGTGAGGCCCCCTAACTGTTATACAGAAATTAAATCAAGTTATAAAACTTTTATCCATTTTTTTTATTTGCTGTATTTAAATATTGATTAAAGTTACTATAGTTATTTAATGAAGAGCAGCAAATTAATCTCTTATTTTATTTTGTTTGATAACAGAGGTGTCATGATCTATAGGCTAATGAAAGCATTTGACTACTTTATTTCATGCTCATTTAAGAGAAAATAAGTTGTGTTTAAAATAAAACACGCAGGATGGACAAGTTTACATATTAAGTGTATTTGTCTGTTTAAACACACACCAAATCCCAAAGTGTTCACTTTCACTCCTCCAAGAAGTCAAGTCCGACTCCCGGGCAGCTATCGGCTGACATCTTGATGCTGCTCAAAGGACAGAACCATCCTTTGAGCTGCTTGCTAATACCCAGAGTTGGACTCATCCAGGCTGGCATCTACTTGGGCTGCAGGCTGGCATCTGTTTGCGCTGCAACAGGGAGGATTTGTCCCGATAGGCTTTTAACCAAGGCTGAACCTGGACACGGGCATCCTGCATACCACTTTTATTACACCGAGACAGGGATGATTTGTCCCGATAGGCTTTTAACACACCAAGGCAGGAATAAAGACCAACCCATCCCAATAAAGACACTGCATAGTGATAAATGTCTGAACACCATATGAACTTTATTGTTTCTGAAAACTGTATTTATTTCTTCAAGGAGATGCAGAGTCATCCGTTGGTTCGAACAGACATGCTTCTTGGCCCCCTGGCGCTTCCCCTTTGCAGGCTGCCATGGTAGCATCCTCCTGCTGGTGGAGCGGTTAACCAACATCACATGCCCTGCTGTACACATCTATGCATTGGCTACCTGAAGAGGAACTGACTTACCTTGGGTGACCTGGGACTGTCTGCCCTCTTGTGCCCTTTCCTTGGGGGGCTTTCTTTACCTGCTGCCACCACCTCCTCCTCCACCAAGGCCCTCTCAAAGAGTCTGCGGTGCTCATGTGCTTGAAGAGGGCCCGGATAAAGTGTGTAGAATTTATTTGAGGTTTAAGTGTCATGACACAAAGTGTGCCACCTTCCGGCTTTCCTCTGAAGAATGCACATCCTTCATCTGCATCAGAGACAGACAGACAGACTGACAGACTGACTTTTAGGGTCAAAGCCACTGGCAGATATGTAGCTCCAGGGGCATTACATGTGTACTCGCTTGCGTGGCGATGGCCGTTTGAACGTCGGTGAATGTGGGTCTTTCCTGGAAGCCCCATGCTGGACCATGTGGCCAACTGAGCACCACCGAATGCTCGGTTGGTCTTATGCATCATATTCTGCCATGGAACAGAGATAGAAGGTGAGTTAGTGCATACTACTGGTGTCCCCTGGACTCGAGGGGCTATCAAACCAACTTTTCCAACAAATTACCCTCAAATACCATGAATGGCTTAACTAAGTGCTGTTGGTGTCCCAAAGCAAAAAAACAAACAAAAAAAACAACAACATCTGGAGGGGGGTGGTGAGTAAATGTGTTCCCAGAAGGGTAGAGATTTTTTTGCCAGCGGTCTGTCCTTGATATCATCTAAGATGGACGGGCCATCCGGGTCTCCAAAAGGAATGAGGCAAGGGGTTTTGTGGAGGAAACCCCCTGAGATTAGGTCCAAGATGGGGGAGGAACCAACTTCAGCCATAAAGGCCCCCAATCAGTCAGTGTGGATGCCTGGCAGGACTGAACTAAGCCGAGAATCGATCACCCTCTTTGGGGTGTTTTAGAGATCACTCGGGATGGAATGGGGCAGTCAGGCAGCCCGACCACTACGTAAGCCCGGGAATACTTAGTTAACCGCACGTGCCAGCCTCACGAATGGCTCATAGTTCTGCCACTCACAATATTCAAATTTGGTTAGCGCTGGTGCACCAATCACTCAGTTCTGCCTCTTGCAGTAATCAAGTTTGGAGTTAGCTCTGGGACAACTGCACCTCACATTCAAGCCATTGGTGATTTCAAGGGACCCTGGTGCTCCCCCTGCTTTCTCCCAAGAGTCAGCTGACTTTGACGCTTGTGATAAGGTGACCAAAACCACTTTTTTACCTTGTTTCTATATGCCAGATGGTACATTAGAGAAAGCCGGGGTCCGGCACAGCCTGGGTCCTGGATGAATGACCAAAGCAGGAACTTTATACATTTGCCATTTTTCAAAACCTTTGCGCGACTTACTGAACCCACCATCCTCCAAGTGAGAGTAGGACACAAACTTTGTTCCATCCATTTTGACTTCCTCTTTAAATGGCGTGTACAGAAGTTTATCATACTGAGCGCGTCCGTCAGTCAGCGCTAATACATAAATTCACTGATTCAGGGATTGCATAGGAAGAGTGTGAAGAAAGTGAATGCAGACATTTTTATATTGATTTCAATGTGCTTTCAAGGCAAAATAAAGCGATTGCACAATTCTCTTGAACAAACCGCACACCACACACCAACTGATTGGTGGAGAGAAGAAAGAGTGATGGAGCCAATTATGATATACATAATAGATGCATGCAGTCTTTTTAATTAAAATTCTTTTGCAGAAACAGAAGGAACAAATGTACACCGAAAGAAGTGGCTGGTGGAGAAATACTATTAAGGTAGGTTATGTTTTGTGCAAGACTTCTGCTTGATAAATACACCGTTTCGCAGCACACATCAAATCAGTTTGTATAAATTTTGGTGCAGGTAACAGCTTTCACATAGCCTGCAAAAGCAGCAGTGAATTACTACAGTGGAAATCATGTGAGGTGTGAAACATGCATAAATGTCATATTCTCTTTTTACAAACAGAACTATCCCATTCCTGGTAGCTACCACATCCGAGACTTCTTAGAGGAGATGGAACTCAACCCCGTTCCTAGGACATACAGCTTCAAAGGGCCTGGGCGAAATACCCTCATGTCCACCATGGGTCAAGGGGAAATGCTATTGCCTGGGGCTTATAACTTTACCAACTCGACCACTGAGGCTCTCCGGTGCCAAGCAACTTACTCATTTAGAAGCTGTCCCAGACCTGATAACTACACTTTAGGCCTCAGGGATAAGGTCAGTCAGTCACAATGAACAGGACATCATTCCAATCACTTCTGAGGAATCAAATGATCCTCAAAGAGGTTATCACCTTGAGTTAATGCTAAAAAAGAAGCTAAATATGTGTATAACAGTGGCTCAAATAAAGATACTGCTTTTAAGTATATGATTAGGTGTGAATTGATGTATCATTGTTTGTGTGTGTTTGACATAGGATATTAGTCTCTCACCAGATCATTATGATGTTACAGAGAAGCCAGTTTCCAAGTCACCCTGCAAGTAAGTAGCTTTCACACAGCATGTTTTTTTTTATAAAATCTGAGTCAGACAACATCACAAACTGAATCTCAGAAATGTTTATCCATGGTGTCTTTAGTAGTTATTATTATTTCAATACATGGAACAGCAATGAGAGGGCAGGCCTCAAAAATAATGATGGTCTAATGACCTGCAGCCATTGTGAGAGAGTGACATTTGCTTAAAACATTTTCTTTACAGTGATTATCAAATGCATCTATGCAAAACCCTAGAATGACATAAGCGAATCAACATATTGAATAACAAAGAACAAAAATAGTAAAGCAGTGTTTAGATGATATTCCCGGTTTCACAGATAACAGTTTCACAGTTGCCCGTGGTAGAAATGACTAGGAAAAATAAATGGCAGAAAATGGTCAATCTACTTGCTCTACAAACAAGTGTGTTGTTATATAAAAGGGGTGCCCAAACATGGTCCTGCGGGTCGTTGTTCGTCAGAGTTTAGCTTTAACACACATCCCATGATGTTTCTAGTATACCTGGTAAAGACTTGATTAGCTGGTTCAGGTTTGGGCACCCCCGTTATATAATAAAAAAATACCAGTTTTAAACAGCAAGCAGCATAACAAGCTTTGTGACCAAAAATTAATGAAAGTGAATGTGACTGGAAGTCTTGAGCAAATAAGTTCCAATGACTGTGCTCGCTTATACATGAAGAATAAGGTCAATATTTATTGTTTACAGCAATAATCTGACATTATTTTGAACTTAATTTTAACTTCTTAAAAAGCAGCATTTATTACTCTACCACCTACATGATGTCACTAACAATAGTTCTAACCAACATGGTTCGAATGATATATGTACAAAGCAGAATTAAAGAAAACCTTTTGGTTTCGGAAGTCAAAGGCTGCTATCACCTTTTGGTTACCAAATTTTGGTTATAATTTGTTACATGCAACTGAAAAACAAATGAGTTATTTATTTATAAACTTAATTATGTAAATGATTTCAGCTGCAATACATAATTTTACAGTGGTATAAAGGCATTTTACACCCCTGTGAACGTTGCATAAGTGCATTAATGTCAGCTAGTTTTCTTTTTTCTAAACATAAATTGTGTTAAAATTCAATTATTTGCAGCACAAGTACAAATCTCAGACAAGTACAAGTATCAGACTGATTAAACCAATAGAAGAAACCTTATTGTGGTGTTTTACCTGTGTTTGCGGACTCTTCCTCTCCTCCTTGTCTGTACCATTTTATTATCTTCTCCTATGACACTTATCTCTTATTGCAGACATGTGATGTTCCGATCAGTGGTACAGAGGGTCAGCTTTCTCCCGGTAAGCATACAGTTTCAATGTAAATATCTTAACCTTACTAATTACTAATTAAAACCTCTTTTACCCCAGGATGTTTTATAAAGCATCAACCATCATGTGTGTGCATCAGTGTTTTTGCACCTTATGCACTCTGGTTTCACTAGCAGTGTTGGCTTGAGCTGTGCTGGCAGCTGTCTTGAGCTGACAGAACAGAGAAGATGCTAAATCATCCTCTGGGTCTCATTAGGATGAACATTAGGGCTTTGTGTGGTTGTTAGAGAGTGTTGTTTCATGTATGACAAGAATTTTGTCTAAGGTTAAGTAGCAACAAAACCCTGAACTTATTCTTAAGATGACAGATCAACATCAAACGGTCAAGGTTATTCAAGGTCAACGGTCAACTATTATTTAAATGCTGATCTTTCATAACTAAAATAGCCTGGGAAACACAGCATATTTTAAGTGGTTTCAAGTGAAGCCAGATAAACAACTGTTTTGATATGTACAAACAGGTTTCTTGACTGAATTAGTGCCATTTCAGCTGAGTGAACGGTAAAGGTGTTTGAGTGCATTGATTCAATAACTTAAATGTAACTTAAATGAACATAAAATTATGATTAAAAGGTATGTGGCTATGAAGGTATTCAAAACATCTCCAGAAATGCTCATTTATAACCACAGCAATTATGCCTAGAATGAAAGTTTAGTTTTGACAATATTTGGAACGGTTGTGAATATTAATGAATCTCTGAAATCTGATCCGGCACGTCATTTTACCGATCCCCCTCCTCACACGCCAATGAAAAAAATGCTCTGCAGACTTGTAGCTTGCATAAACTTAATTTAAAAACACATATAATTAATTATGATGATGTCAATAACTTTAAATATAACTTTATACTTAAAATAGCTATAAAAGTGCTTTAAAAAGCAGTGCTTAATTTGAAATGTAGAACAATGGTGAAAAGACAGATTTACCAGATTATTTTAAACAGAGTAGGCCTACAACATCTAAAACAAAACAGGCTATAATTATAGGCTATAGATGATGGCAAGGGTTCAAGGGTTCGACCTGTTGGCGAAAAAGAAGATGAAACAATCTGTGATGAACTGATAAAGTTGATAACGCTCGAGGGAAGAAGAAGCACGAGGAGGCAATCAAACAAGCAGCAGAGATGGAGAAAGCCAAAAAACAGGGGCAATATGGACCGAAGCAAAGTTTAAAACAAAAAAAGAATATCCATATTCAGTGTTGCGAATAGATTCTGTCGTTGCTCATTCAAATTGCTTGATTAAGTGAATTAAATTGAAACTGACCGACAATTGATGATTATGTCATAGTGAAAACCGTTTATAGTTTTTATAGGCTTCTCTGAAACTGAATATTTCACTTTACTTTTATTTATATTATTATTTTATTTTAACAAACCAGTTTGTGTTTTGGTGCATATGCAGACCTTGTTTTGAAGCACTGACCAACAAAAAACACATTAACATTAAGATACAAATTATACCAAATGAAATTAGTTCAAAACGATATTTTTTCCAACAAATATACATGAAGTGTAGTATATTTTTTGTTCAGTCTTACACAACTGTGAGGCGCTCCGAAAATAAGGATTTAATTAATGCTCCACTGTAGTTGTTGTATCAGAAACCTCTGTCATATATTTGCTACATTTTTAATGCAAGTCATTATTTTAAAGATTATACTTGAGAATCTGCTTTCTTCTCTGTGCTGATGTGCTTTCATTAATGGACATTACAGATTTTAAAGAAAATATTTTAATATTAAAAAGGAAACATAAGTTTGACAACAATAGATCCTATCAATGTGGAAACTAATGGTCTGTTCTTCACAGAAGCTTTAAACAGACGTCCATGCGCTGACTGCAGTGATGTTCAGCTCTGACAAGGAGTCTTTATTTAGCCTGTACAATAGTTTAGATTTTTATATAATGTTCCATTAGACTTAAAATTACTTTTTTTTTTATAGTATACAAAATGAAAGCTTATTTTGCTGTGATCATTATGCAAAGATCATGTAGCAGGATATTGGGTTTATTTGCCATTCGCCATTTACGGATTGTACAGTATATGACTATAAGCTATTAATTACTATAATTCTCCGAGTGGAAAAGGCTTGGGTGGTTTGTTAGTTGAATATATCAAATCATTCAAAACTTGATTGTGATAATGGAGTGGTATTTAAATAATCATCGATTACGGGATTTTGTCAAAATTGACATCTCTAGTTCTTAGCTAATATAACACATTATTACCATTTAAATGTGTACAATAGTTCCTACATTTAGACTCATTTAACAAACCTACTAGAAGCAAAAATATACAAATAAATAAATGAAAAAGCATTTAGAAGTAGAGTAGTCTTTTTGTCTAAGTCCATAGTTTCATTTTGCATAAAATGATTTTGATTTACCTGGAGAGGCGTGATTGGGAGGAACGGCCTCCCTGATCTGAACCCGAGTGGTGTTTTGTTATTGGACTTCTGTGCTAATCACAGTTTGTCCATAGCAAACACCATGTTTGAGCATAAGGGTGTCTTGGACACCCTTAGTAAAGAAAGGGGCAGAGCTGTCAACTGATCACCACCTGGTGGTGAGTTGTATCTGCTGGCAGGGGGGAAAGCTGGACAGACCTGGCAGGTCCAAGCATATTGTGAGGGTATTCTGGGAACGTCTAGCTGAATCTCAAGTCAGAGGGATTTTCAACTCTCACCTCCGGAACAGCTTTTTACCAGATCCAAATGGTCCATGTTCTCCAACTCCATTGTTAACGCGGCAGTGAGGAGCTGTGGTCGTAAGGTCTGTGGTGCCTATCGGGGCAGCAATCCACAAACCCAGTGGTGCACACCAGAAGTAAGGAATGCCGTCAAGCTGAAAAAGGAGTTCTACAGGACTTGGTTGGCTTGCAGGACTCCCGAGGCAGCTGATGGGTACCAATGGGCCAAGCGTGCTGCAGCCTGGAAAGAGTTCGGGGAGACTATGGAGGAAGACTATCGGTCAGCCCCAAAGAAATTCTGGCAAACCGTCTGGCGCCTCAGGAGGGGAAAGCAGCTCCACATCAACACTGTTTACAGTGGAAGTGGGGAGCTGTTGACCTCGTCTGAGGTTGTTTTCCGACGGTGGAAGGAATACTTTGAGGATCTCCTTAACCCCACCGACATGTCTTTCATTGAGGAAGCAGAGACTGGGGATGCAGGGGTGGACTCACCCATCACCCAAGCTGAGGTCACTGAGGTAGTTTGCAAGCTCCGCAGTGGCAAAGCAGCGGGGGTGGATGAGATTCACCCTATGTATCTTAGGTCTCTGGATGTTGTGGGGCTGTATGTGTCTTTACTGACACGTCTCTACAATATTGTATGATGGTCGAGGACGGTACCTCTGGACTGGGCAACTGGGGTGGTGGTTCCCATTTTTAAGAAGGGGGACCGGAGGGTGTGCTCCAACTATAGGGGATCACACTCCTCAGCCTCCCGGGGAAAGTCTATGCCAGGGTACTGGAGAGGAGGATCCGGCCAATGGTTGAACCTAGGATCCAGGAGGAACAATGCGGTTTTCGTCCAGGCTGTGGTACACTGGACCAGCTCTATACCCTCACCAGGGTGCTCGAGGGTTTGTGGGAGTATGCCCAACCAGTCCACATGTGTTTTGCATTCGACCGTGTCCCTCGTGGTGTTCTGTGGAGGGTGCTCTGGGAGTTTGGGGTCAGAAGCACTCTGTTAAGGGCTGTGTCCCTGTATGAATAGAGTAGGAGTTTGGTTCGCATTGCCAGAAATAAGTCAAACTTGTTTCCAGTGCATGTTGGACTCCGGCAGGGCTGGTCCAATATGCACTGGAAGTTAGTATTTTAGAAGCGAAAAAATAATAAAAAAATAAAATTACGTATTTTTAAAAAAGACAGATGCGCGTCTGCCTTGTTTATGTGACACAGCTCGTCCTTATAGTTTCCTTTGCATAAATTTAGATACATTTTCATAATAGATTGACAGTGAAGAAAACGTTTTATACATAAAGATTGGAATAAAATGAAAACAATTTTTTTTTACAGTACATGCACACTATAAAAGCTATTAATGCAAGCTGTAATTCACTTAAATTGGCCCACTTATTTGTTTGCCTAAATGCTTCGTTACCTCTCTCTCCTCTGGTCACATGCCGGATCCGTTACCCCAATCTGTTCCGGGACCTCGCAATTTACAAATTAAGCAAT
>CAIGQW010052034.1:571199-586921 GCA_903798125.1 Danio choprae
ACACACACACAGAGACAGACAAACACACACACACGCACACACACACACACACACATACACATACACACACACACACACACACACACACACACACACACACACACACACACACACACACACACACACACACACACACACACACACACACACACACACACACACACACACACACACACACACACACACACACACACACACACACACACACATATATACAGCATTTATAAGCCTGTGTTGATGAGTTTTATAATCTGTGGGTCTAGGCATTTGTGTTTGTTTGTTATGGCAAAACTTAATCACAGCTTATTCACATGCCAAGTTTTTTAATAACAGCACACATGTGCACCTATGCTTGTATTTATACTGTATTGTTTTTTTTCTCTTTTTGCTGCTTGCTGCATTGTTAATACAGTTTTTTTTCCAACTGCTTACACACGTTTTCAAAACAGTGTCACCTTTTTTTCAAAACTCTACACAAAATTCTCAAAACTTCACACACAAAATGCAAAATGCCTCACATTTTCTTCAAAATGTAGCACTGCATTCAAAATGGCATAAACACATGTCAGAATGAAGCATTTGCATCAAATGGCAAACACTTATTTTATAATAGTAAATGTTTGGATATACCATGTAAACACTGTTGTTCTAAATCTAAAGCTCTTTGATCTTTCATAGGCTTATCTACATTTCGACACAGTGTTCTACAGTGAGGTAACAGGTAAACACTGTAAACACCGATGACATGAAGAAACTAAATATTTATTAAGTCAAACATTACTGTTGTATACAGTAGCATACAACAAAACCATAAACATACTGTAAAAATTAAAAAAGCAAATCAAAAACAAAAAAACATCTATGTAAAGCAAAACTATATTCTCCAGAATACAGTAAAGAACAATTGTGCGTATGGGGTCTTGGGGGGAGAAGTGTCTATTGCCTGGAGAAGCATCATGCGGGCATAGGGTTGGCCATCATACACTTTACAGAGCCAGGCTTAGAAGAATTCCTCTATTCTTTTCTAAAGGAATTTAGGATTTAGAAAAGGTGAATATGGAGTAGGGGCAGCACGGTGGCGCAGTGGGTAGCACAATCGCCTCACAGCAAGAAGGTCGCTGGTTCGAGCCCCGGCTGGGTCAGTTGGCATTTCTGTGTGGAGTTTGCATGTTCTCCCCATATTTACGTGGGTTTCCTCCAGGTGCTCCGGTTTCCCCCACAATTCCAAAGACATGCAGTACAGGTGAATTGGGTAAGCTAAATTGTCCAGTGTATGTGTGTGAATGAGTGTGTGTATGGATGTTTCCCAGTGATGGGTTGCAGCTACATCCGCTGCATAAAACACATGCTGGATAAGTTAGTAGTTTATTCTGCTGTGGTGACCCCAGAATAATAAAGGGACTAAGACGAAAAGAAAATGAATGAATGAATGAACGAATGAATGAATGAATATGGAGTAGGTACAAAATGAATATGGAGTAGGTACAAAACTACTAATTGTGGATAATAATAATAATAATAATAATAATAATAATAATATAATTCATTCATTCATTCACTTTCTTTTTGGCTTAGTCCCTTTATTAATCTGGGGTAGCCACAGTGGAATGAACCGCTAACTTATCCAGCATATGTTTTAAGCAGCGGATGCCCTTCCAGCTGCAACCCATCTCTGGGAAACATCCACACACACTACGGACAATTTAGCCTATCCAATTCACCTGTACCGCATGTCTTTGGACTTGTGGGGGAAACCGGAGCACCCGGAGGAAACCCATGCAAACACTGGGAGAACATGCAAACTCCACACAGACATGCCAACTGACCCAGCCGAGGCTCAAACCAGCGACCTTCTTGCTGTGAGGCGATCGTGCTACTCACTGCGCCACCGTGCAGCCTAATAATAATAAAACAAAAAAACACCTATGTAAAGCAAAATATATTCTCCAGAATACATTATTTATTATATCTATTATTATTTATTATTATCTATTATAATACATTTTATTTAAAGGCGGCTTTCTGGCAGCTCAAGGACAACGTACACTAAAACAAGAGCAATAAAACAACAAGAGAAATAATATAAAAATATAAACAGCAATAGTTCAGATACAATTAAGTATTAAAAGCCCCCTCAATAAGTAAGTTTTGAGTCTTTTGAGTTTTGAATAATGTAAGAGAGTCAATGTTTCTGATGGCAGGTGGTAGCGAGTTACTAAGCGGCTGAATGCTCTGCTGCCCATGGACGATAAACGAGCAGAGGGAACAGACAAGTGGAGGGAGGAAGAAGATCTCAGAGTGCAAGAGGGAGCAGCAATGTGAATGAGGGCAGACAAATTTGAAAGGGCCGAGATTGTGGATGGCTTTGAATGTTAACTGCAAAATTTTAAAATCAATTTGAAAGTGAACTGGTAACCAGTGAAGCTGCTGCAGGACAGGGGTGATGTGATGAGAAGAAGGGGTTCTGGTAATGATATGGGCAGCTGAGTTCTGGACCAGCTGAAGCTTACGAAGGGATTTATGAGTGAGACCAAAGAGAAGGGAGTTGAAGTAATCTAAACGAGATTACAAGGTATGAATAGTGACAAGGCTATGAACAAGAACAGCAGTGGCGGTAAGAGAAGGGCGGAGTTGGTTAATGTTACGCAGGTGGAAGTAAGCAGATCAGGTGATGTTATTGATGTGAGAATCAAAAGATAGGGTGCTATCAAGGATGACACCCAGGCTCTTGACCTGTTTAGAGGGATAAATGGAACAATCATCAAAAGAAAGAGAAAAAAGCTGTCAGTTTTGGAGAGTGTTGATTTGGTACCAACAAGCAAAACCTCAGTTTTTGCACTATTTAATTTGAGAAAGTTAAGAGAGAGCCAAGAATTGATTTCTGCTGAGCAGACTGTAAGGAACGAAGATGGAAATTAGAAGAGGGTGGCTGGGTGTCATCCACGTAGCAGTGGACTGAGCCCTGGGGTACACCCGAAGAAACTGTAAAATGCCGAGAGGTGAATGATTTGAGTTGAATGAACTGAGTACGGCCAGAGAGATAAGATTTGAACCAATCAAGTGATGCCAAGAGAAAATAGTGTATTGATGAGGGTGCTGTAACAAATAGTATCAAAGGCTGCACTCAGGTCAAGGAGAATGAGAATAGATATTAGTATAGAATCAGCTGCCATAAGAAGGTCGTTGGTGATTATAGTAAGGGAAACTGTTCAAACAGGTTGTTCTGAGATAAGTGGGTTTGGAGTTGTGTTGCTACAATTTTTTCAAGGATTTTGGAAATATATGGTAAATTAGAAATAGGTCATAAGTTATTAAAATGATATGGGTTGGAACCAGATTTTTAGAGTATTGGAGTAATTGGTGCACTTTTGAAGGAAGCAGGAACAGTTCCAGTGGAAAGTAAAGAGTGAATAATGGCTGAAATGAGAGGAATGAGAGAAGGGAGACAGGCTTTAACCAGAACAGTGGGGAAAGGATCTCAATGGGAGGAAGATGACCTGGATTTGGAAATAAGATTTGAAATTTCTGAAGTTGTAGGAAGTAGAAAAGAGGAGAATACATTTTTGGATTGTGGAAGTTTAGATATAATGCTCTGAGAGGATTGTAAACTAAGATGCTGGTGAATATTAAGAATTTTTTCATTAAAAAAGGTCATGATAGAATTGCAGAAAGCTGTTGAAAGAAGGTGAGATGGTAGTGAGTCTAGGGGGTTAGTGATAGACTTGTACAGTGAAAACAGAGACGTGGTGTTACCTTCAAAGAAACATATAAGATTGGAGTCAAGTCAAGTCAAGTGGAGCTTTATTGTCTTTCCGCTACATGTGTGGACATACAGAGGAATGAAATGTTGTGTCTCGCAGGACAACAATGCTACATGGATTAATCATAAATACAAACACAACACTTGACATAAGAGCTATTATAGAAAACCTATGCATAACTAACATACACTATAAAATAAAATTAAAAAAAATACTTAAACTATACACATAAGACAGGCTATACAAGTACTTTTACATGAGACTGAACAATTTTGTGCAGGATATTGTGCAAGAGAGGTATTAAAGGTGAATATTGTGCAAAAGAGGTATTTAAGGTTGAAGCAAGCAGTGCAGCATGATTGTGGTACATTTATAGTAAACATTGTTTTCATTATTGAGTCCTTGTAAGATGGAGTTTAGATAAAGTGTCAGGTGCATAGAGGAAAGAGTGTTTCTACAGGTGGTTTGTCAAGCCCACTCACCTATATAAAGCACAATTTGAAATGCACAAATTTGAAATATGAAATTTGAAAGTGTCTATTATGCAAATGTGCAACCTGGTGCAAGAGTCAGAGAGAGTGGTTTGTTAAGCCCACTCACCTGTATGGGACATATTCAGGAATGCATGGGGAGGTTTCAGAAGGGGGGTAAGTTGACTGGAGTTGAGGCCTCTAACAGCCCGTGGGAAGAAGCTGTTGAATATTGTAGTATTGAAATAGTTCACAGGACAGTTTTTGGGTGAACTGTTCTAACAGATGACTAAAAAAATTAATTTTAAATTCTTATGCTGTATTGATTTAAATACTTAAATATCTTTTGTTGAATTTTTGATGTATTCAGAAAGAGGGACCAGCACCTGGACATTATAACCCAAGATCAAGCACAGGCATTGCAGTCACTTCCTGCTTTAGGTCAACAGTACCACGCCTATATGGTGTGCACTTGGTAAGATTATATAATCCTACATTTACAACAGCCAAACTAATGTATTGATTTCTAAATGGTTCAGAACTATATGTGTTGAGTAAAATTGAGCTGAAACCTTTTTTTTTTTTTTTTTAAGGGAACTCCAGGACCAGGTACATATCAGCTCACATGGCACAAAGGCCAGCGGATTAGTACGGAAATTAAAATGAACAAGACCCAAAACCTCCTTTTTCGCGACATACCTTGAAGTTTCCCCTCCCTTTTGTCTTTGGTCTTCTTGTAAACAAAATAAATATAATTTTAACAACATGTAAAGAACAGAGCTGCAATATTATACAGATTTGATTCAACCTTAATACATGACATTCAGCTATAAATTGTACTTACTATGAAAATAGTAAACTTAATTGTGAGCTAAATCTAATGTTTTCAGGTATATATTTTAATTAATTTAAATTTAATAATAAATGCAATTAGTTGAAATTAAAGGTGTTATTTAACCAGTTAATAATTATATCTTTATTCACATCATTGTAATTTAATAATTACTGTGTCTGTAAATGTATTGGCAAACGTTATATCTAAAATCTACTTTGATATATATTTATCTATGTATAGAAATACATTTGTAAGGATGTTACTGTAATTAAGTACTTTAAACATTTATTTAAAATACTTTAAACATAATTATTTAAACATTAAATTTATATAAACAATAAATGTAAAATAAAATAAAAACTACAGCTACATTTAAAAAATAAATTCTTAACAAATCATATAATATCTTTAACAACAATATTTGTGTACTTGAAAGCTTGTTAAAAGTTAAAGACAATGGTTTCATGTATTGTAAAGTACACATTTTAAATTGACGTTAAAATATTTGGAAACATGGAAGCAGATTCTCTCTAAATCCCTCTTAGTGGCTTTTGATTTCATTATTATTTTATATATTATATTTACATTATGACAGGTCTATTTTTTCTGTTATATCATGATCTGACTGCGCCCCTCATATAATGCACAAAGCTTTGTCATGACTCTCACACTCACATAACTAATTTATTCTGAAAAAAGAGGTCAGTTACAGACAATAAAATAGCTGTTTATAACACTCTCACTGTCAGTGTTCGTCCGCGTCATCGTTTGTTGTTGTCACGTGCCTTCTTTGTCTTTCTCCCGCCACCGTCATTGTTAATCTGTTCCACCTGTGTTCATCCCTTGTGTGGGATTAGCTTAATCATTCCTTCATGTTTCCCTGAATCCCATCCGCCCTTCCGTTCGTCATCACCGCCTGCTGGAGCAAGGGGAGAGCAGCCCTGAGGACCATGATCGAGCGACTGCCAATAGCTTTCCGGGCGACGTGCTCTGCACGCCCATCATCTGTGGCAGAGCACGATCGCTCGAAGATGGTCCTCGGGGCAACATCGCCGCAAATATGGAGTGGACACTGTAAAAGATTTTTTCTACTCACCGCCTTCCTGGAGGATCTCGTCAGTGCCACTCCCGACCCAGTGACCAGCCAATCAACATCGTCCACCTGCAGGGTGCGCTTGCCAGAGCCCACCGCAGACGGAGAGCCACCCCCGGCCAATGAGCCATCGCCCACTAGAGCGACAGAGCAGAATTGCGCCGAGATGGAGGAGCTTAAAAACCCGTCTGACCAGGTGTGCGAGCCGGCAACACCGCCAAGAGGGGGAGTCCTGGCGGCTACCCGCAGAACCAGCGAGAGTCCCGCCCACCCCCCCTATGCAGATGGACAGCGGCTGGACACTGGGAGGCTACTCATTGGCTTCTGGAGCTTTAATTTTAATCATCCGCTGCTTTCAGGCAGCAATATCCGTCTGCTGTTTTCAGGCAGCAACCAACTGTTTCTACACAGTTTTTTAATCTCCCTTCTGGGAAAAAGCCTCAGCTCCAGGGTCATGAGTAGCTTCCCACGGTCCCCCAGAACTGCAGCCAGTCATCCAGCTCCAGCACTACTGCAGTCAGCCAGCCCCCCAGCTCTCGCTCCAGCTCCGGAAATGGAGTGCACTTGTGGGCGCTGCCTGTCTGCGTCACCCTCTGGAGGGTGTCGCCCAGCGTCAGCTCCTACGGCCTCCGAGCTGCGGACTCCACCTCGGCCCTTCGACCCTAGGGGTCCGCGTTGGCTCATTCCTCCCTCGTCTTCATCGTGGGCCGTCCGCCCACCAGCTCCGCCAGGCTCCCTTGTCCCTCCGGCTCCTCCTTGGTCAGTCGTCGCCCTTCCTACGCCTCTGGACTCCACTCTTCCGGCTGCACCTCATCGCACCGTCCCACCGGCTGCGTTGAGCTGCGGACGTGCCTTCAAAAAGGGGGGGGTACTGTCAGTGTTCGTCCGCGTCATCGTTTGTTGTTGTCACGTGCCTTCTTTGTCTTTCTCCCGCCACCGTCATTGTTAATCTGTTCCACCTGTGTTCATCCCTTATGTGTGATTAGCTTAATCATTCCTTCATCCATTTATACCCTTGTGTCTGTGTCCATTGTTGTCCGGTATTCTGATTCGTCTGCTTCGTGTGGTTCTGTTGCTGTGTCGTCCTGTCTTCCCGCATCCAGTATCTGTTCCCCGTAAATGTTTAATAAATCCGTTTTGTAATGTTTCTCCTTCTCCGTGTCGTTCTGTCACCATCCGCCACCACGGCGTTACACTCACACAATAGCCAGATTAACCCCATTATTGAGGCCATGAAAAACTCACATCAATAAAAATGCTGACATGAATTATACTCTGAATGCACACATGAATAACACATAACTTCAACTAAAAGTCTTAGATGACTACTAAAATGCATCTCTTTCTCCTCTCTTTGTGCCCTCCGTAGGTTCCATTTAATTGGTAAATAAAACATTCATTCATTAATTCATTCATTCATTTTCTTTTCAGCTTAGTTATTAATCACAGGAATTAACCACCAACTTATCTAGCATATGTTTTACGCAGCAGATGCCCTTCCAGCTGCAACCCATCACTACGGACAATTTAGCTTACCCAATTCACTTATAGTGTATGTCTTTGGACTTGTGGGGGAAACCGGAGCACCCAGTGGAAACCCACACGAACACGGGGAGAACATGCAAACTCCACACAGAAATGCCAACTGACCCAGCCGGGACGCAAACCAGGTTTTCGTGAACCAAAACTTTTCGTTGTAAATTTGCAGAATAATACTGGCAACTGGGTTGCCAGCCATATACTGTGTTTTTACAGCACATCTTCTGTAAATTCTGTAAACTGCAATTTTTTTTCCTGTAAATTAACCGTAAAATACTGGCAGTTGCAGTTGCCAGCAATGTACTGTTATTTTAAAGTCTGTTGCTGTAAAAATACATGCACTGAATTAAAACTCATGTACACTAATTTCATTCACAGAACAGACTACCTTAATTTGGCATCTGTTTGAGTTCATGGAGAAATATTTCTAATGTGTTATATGCTTAAAACAAGCATATTTATAACGCTAACTTATTTTAGTTATTTCAAAACATTCCGTTGAACCAAAATCTCTTGTAGCTCACATGCATATAAAGCTAAAATTAACATAAAGACTCTCACTGCATCAGCAACTACACAACTACTGTCTTTAAATAAAGAAACATGCAGAATAACATCAGCATTTCTCTGTTCATCTTTGACTCAAACACTGGCTCTTCTCTCCTCCACAAGGGTGACACACAAAAGGGACAGAAGAAATCTGACTTAGTTTTACAGAAAAATACTGTAATTTTCTTGATTTTACAGAAAAATACTGGCAGCTGGGTTGCCTGCCACATACTGTGTTTTTACAGTCCACTCCTGTACTTTACATTATTAGTATATTACTGTTAAAATATATTTTTTAAATACATTGTTTTCACATCTCAAACCATCTTAACCCTTTAAACACCACAGCAAAAATGTTTTAAATTAACATTTCCATGTGTCCACACTACTGAGTGCTCAAGAAACAGGGAAACACAGCTGAAGATAAAGAGTTAATTAAATGATAATTGAGTATTAGGGATTAACTAATCATGTTTACAAAAAGAAATACTGAAGAAAAAAAACTACAACTGACTTCAGTCAAAGCTTTGTAATAAAATCAACTAAAGTATTACAATAAATTATTAAATCACTAAAATAATCTGCAGATAGTTAAACCACTCTACAAACAGCATCACCAGATACACTTATTACTAGCCTGTGTAATTTTGTCTAACATCCACAAAAGTTCTTCTTGAGATAAAACTTTACATTTAAAGTCACCATCCTGGAAAAAAGTGTTTGCTTTAGTTGAGCTCTCAGCCCTGAAATTCTTAATATTAATTTATTTGGGTTGCTGTAACTTATAACAACTTTGTTTGAAAAGTTAATTTGTTACGGAAAACCAGCCAAGTAAGTGATACTGATTTCGTTTTAAGTGAAGTAAAACCTGTCCTGAAATTATAGAATTCACTGATGTTATCCAATATTTAATCCATTATTAAAAGTAACATGCTTGCATGTGCCACAGAATTATGAAGGTTTATAAGCAAAAAAATTAAGAATTGTTCTATAGTTTACGTCATGCTCATAGAGACATTAATAATCAGAGTATAAACCTCAGCAATGGTTACAATTAACAAAACTCAAAAACAGGCTACTAAAAGTGACAAAATCAACAATGTCAACATAAACAACAGCAGAATCAAAAGCAAATAAAGAAAACATTAACATTAATAAGCTATATAATTTATACTGCAATGCATGCTGGGATTTTTGTACTCTGCCACAACCAGCATGCATTGCAGCATGATTTTAATTGTTAACATTGTTGACAAGGACTGATTCATGAGGTCTGAGTGTCCCTTTATAAAGATTAAACAGTTTTTTTTATTTTTTTTATTTTACTTTGTTAATATCAATTGGTTACTTTTCACGTGTCTGGTTGCCATTGATAATGACCAAGGAGCTCATTGTGGACTTTAGGAAGGGATGAATAGGCTCACATGATCCCATTCACATCAATGGGATGGCCGTTGAGCCTGTCTCATCCTTGAAGTTCCTGGGGACCCACATTTTAAAGGACCTGTCCTGGACCACTAACAACTTCAATCTGGTCAAGAAGGCTCACCAGTGTCTATTTTTCTTAAGGCAACTTAAGAAGAACCAGCTGTCTTTAGCCGTCTTGGTGAACTTCCACCGCTGTGCAATAGAGATCATCCTGACCAACTGCGTCACAGTATTGTATGGAAGCTGCTCTGTTGCTGAGCATAAGGCACTGCAGCGGGTGGTGAAACCTGACCAACGCATCACAGGGACCCCACTTCCAGCCATTGAGGACATCCAGAAGAAACCCTGTCTGCGGCGAGCACACAGTATTCTTAAGGACTCAACTCACCCTGCTGTTTTCTACCCTGCCTTCCGGCAGGCACTTTAGGGTCAGCAGACTGAGGAACAACATTTTCCCCAGAGCTGTCTCCCTTTTGAACACTGCCCCCACTCCCCCACACTCCCCCACACTCTCCTCATAACTAACACTTCTGATAAACACTGCATTATTTAATTATTTATTATTTAATATTTGCACAATTAAAATTGCACATATTTATCGCACTACATTGCACTAATTGTTCCTACCCACTGTACATATACATTTGTATTTATGTTCATATCTATCTGCATGACTCTGATTATTAATAGCAACCTGTACATATATTCATCTATTGTAAATCTCTGTTCATAGTTAATACAACCTGTATATAATGTTCATAGTACATCCATCTGTAAATATCACTATAGTTTTTTTTATATTTGCACTTTATAACTTTTACCTATACCCTGCACTTGCTGCTATTGCACTCCTGGTTAGACCTAAACTGCATTTCGTTGCCTTGTACTTGTACATGTGTAATGACAATAAAGTTGAACCTAATCTAATCAAGGTATAAAAACACAATGGAAAATAGCTAAATATTTCATATAATTAATGACTCCAGTCCATATAAAATAATTATAGTCAAGGCGAAATTATTCATATTCAACCAGCAATTTTGACTGGAAATGATACAGGTTTTTCCCAAAAGATAATAAGTCGATGTAGAAAAGTTGTCATTGTGAAAAAAAAAAATATTTCTCAGCTTTTAATTACATTTGAACAAAAAGCGCCATGTTAAACAATTATTCATACCTTTCTCAGTAATCAATAGAAAAGCATTTATTGGCTATTACATCAAATCAAACACTTCCTATAATTGCTGATTAGCTTTTTGCATGTCTTCACATTTTTTTGCCCATTCATCTTTAGCAATGGGGTCTCTTTGCCATCACCCTGATCTTTAGCTCCCTCCACAGATTCTCAATTGGAATTAAGTCAGGACTCTGGCTAGGCCAATGCAAAACATGAATGTTTTTGTCTGCTAACCATTTCTTCATCACTTTTGCTGTGTGTTTTGGGTCATTGTCATGCTGAAATGTCCAGTTTTTCTGAAGACTTGACCGAGACCAAGTTTCTCTGAGAATTTTGATGTATTGCTCCTTTTTCATGGTGTTATTTACTGTGATTAGATTCCCTGGTCCACTGAGTAAAAAAACACAGCCAAAACATTAGGTTCCCACCACCTTGTTTGACAGTGGGAATTGTGTTTCTTGGGTGTTCTTATCTTCTTTTTTATGCTAAACGAAGGCTACATCATTGTGACCAAACAATGAAGAGTGTTTCATCTGATCATAAAACAGAGGACTAGAAGTCTTCTTTGTCCAAAGTGAGCTTTTGTGTGCCTTTTCTGGAGAAGTGCTGTCCTCTTTGGTCTGCGTCCATAGAACCCAGTGGTGTGCAATGTCCATTGGACTGTCTGCCTTGAGATGTTGCCACCAGCAGAGCTCAGATTCATCGGGATGGCTTTTGTGGTGATCCTTGGATTCTATTTTAACCCTCTCACTATCCTCTAGCACAAGAATCACTTTTGGCTTCTGTGGCTTCTGACCATGTCCTCTGAGAATTTTCATAGTGCGGAACGACTTGTATTTTTTTAATAATACTTTGCACGGGAGCCAATGGAACTTAAAAACATTTAGATGTGCTCTTACCTTTCCTGACTTGTGAGCAGACACAATCTGCAGCCGCAGGTCCTCACTGAGCTCCTTTGTCTTAGCCATGACTGTCCACAAACCAACAGCAGAGACCTTCAGTTTTTCACCTGAGGAGTTGATTAAAACAACTGTTCCCAATGAATCAGGCTAATTATGATGTTTTAGAACAGCTTGGACTATTTGGAATGATATAGAACTTTGGATTGTCCCATAGATTGTGACAGTTTGCAAAGGGTATGAACTATCAATCAACACTATATACATGAGCGTTGCTAGACCTATTTTAGGGGGACTGTAGCCCCCACCCCAAAAACTTTAATCCCATACCCTTTCATCCCATGGATAGTAGGGGCACTACACTCATTAAACACTATTAACAAACAGCATGTTAGCGGTACAGAAAATATGACAGTTTTTACATGTAAAAAAACTAACCTGCACTTGAAGCCCTAAACAGATAAGACATTTTGAAACATTTTTCTGCTGCTGCTGCTTCTTAAAATGCTTTTTTTTAACAAGCTCTTTCCCTTTCTGCTCCACCTGAGTGCTTTCTCTCCATCCTTGCATGTTTAAACTTTTTTTTATAAAAAAAAAAAAAACAAAGCTATAAATTTCAAGGCAGCAGCTGTCAGGGCTGTAGCTTAATCTGGACACCTGACCCTCTGCAGGTCCTGGGTTCCACCCCAGTCAGGAAGAGCCACCTGTGAGTAACCAGAGAGCCATCTGAAACCTAGGACAATATTGCAAACACACACACAAAAACAAGCACACACAGACTTGTTCCTATATCCCTTTGGGGACTCTCAAAGAAATAATAATGTTTCTTCTTTACAAACAGTATATTCAATCCCCCTATCCCTTAATCCCAACCTTCACAGGCAGCAGTCTGCATTTTTACATTTTCAAAATATCTAATTCTGTGTGATTAATAAGCAAGTTTACCCATGTTTACCAATTGTGATCCCCACTGTGAC
This sequence comes from Danio choprae, assembly GCA_903798125.1. Classification (NCBI taxonomy): domain Eukaryota; kingdom Metazoa; phylum Chordata; class Actinopteri; order Cypriniformes; family Danionidae; genus Danio; species Danio choprae. The sequence goes on from CAIGQW010052034.1 coordinate 583,928, forward strand.
ACAAGTGCCCATGAGTCTATTTTCTATATAATATTCATTCATTCATTTTCTTTTCAGCTTAGTCCCTTCATTAATCTGGGGTCGCCACAGCGGAATGAACCGCCAACTTATCCAGCATATGTTTTATGCAGCGGATGCCCTTCCAGCTGCAACTCATCACTGGGTAACATTCATTCTTTTCACAACATTTATTTCACAACTCATTCATACACACACTCATTCATTCATAAATATATTCATTCATTCATTTTCATTTCGGCTTAGTCCCTTTATTAATCTGGGGTCGCCACAGCGGAATGAACCGCCAACTTATCCAGCATATGTTTTACGCAGCGGATGCCCTTCCAGCCGCAACCCATCTCTGGGAAACATCCATACACACCCATTCACACTCATACCCTACGGACAATTTAGCTTATCCAATTCACCTATACCGCATGTCTTTGGACTTGTGGGGGAAACCGGAGCACCCGGAGGAAACCCACGCCAACACAGGGAGAACATGCAAACTCCACACAGAAACGCCAACTGGCGAGGCTCGAACCAGCGACCAGCGACCTTCTTGCTGTGAGGCGAACGTGCTACCCACTGCGCCACTGTGAGGCCCTCATAAATATATACTATGGGCAATTTAGCTTACCCAATTCACCTATAGCACATGTCTTTGGACTTGTGGGGGAAACGGGAGCACCCGGAGGAAAGCGACCTTCTTGCTGTGAGGCGATCGTGCTTTCTATACAATATATAATATTTTTTAGGATGTCAAAGCCAGGTATACTTACAATTCTTCTCAGTCATTTTGACTGAGAAAACTACCTGTTCAATCTTCATATCATTGTGTTATTTGTGCACACCAAAAAAGCAATTTCTCATATCTTTGAACGTTGCAAATGCTTTGGTACCTCCATGCAAATGATTATGTACTGTACAGTTCTCTGCTGTTTCCATCATTTGCAATTGCTTATGTCGTGTTGATCAAAAAATATTAAATATATAATATTAATATATAATAAAATATATAAAAAATATAGGGCCTCACAGTGGCGCAGTGGGTAGCACTGTTGTTTCCCAGGGATGGGTTGCAGCTGGAAGGGCATCCGCTGCGTAAAACATATGCTGGATAAATTGGCGGTTCATTCCGCTGTGGCGACCCCAGATTAATAAAGGGACTAAGCCGAAATGAAAATGAATGAATGAATGAATAAAAAATATAATGGGTCTCTGTTAAATAGTCTCAACATTTAGACATTAGTTCATAGCAAAAGTCTTTACATGCAAAATGGCTGAACAAGCTGTAATATGTCAAGTATATTTCTATACATTTTCATTAGATTTGTGCTATGCAATGCTGGCTTTTCTTTTTGTATAGCAATGACATGTTTTGTCAACAAATTACAGTAAAAGTGTATATGTGAATATTGTCCAGTCTTTTGCAATTCAACTCCCACATACTGTACACTAAGGTGTAACCTACAATTTACAATAATTGTCATCAAAATTGTACCCATAGTTTACTACAGAGCATTCCTTCAGATTGCACTGTTATTATTTTGAATGGTGTGCATACTGAGGTATGGTTCCAGCTTTATTGAAGCAAAGGATCTCATACAGGCAACAGCAACCCCAGGGGTAACCCAAACATAATCCAGTAAACAGGCAAAAGGACTGGGGCAGGCAGCAAACAATCAATAATCCAATATACAGTCAAAACTCCAGAAACAGCAGGCAAAGACAGGAACAAAAAAGTAGAGTAATGCACGCTATTACAATAATGCCGCGGTCACACTAGAGTTTGAGCATGTGAAATTCTGTTGTACGGCACTGTGAAAAGGGGCGGGATTAAACATGATGATTAGACATTTAAAAAAAGTAAGCAATTGGTCCATATTGTTCAATTTCTGTCTCTGTTTGATTGGACTTCACAGTCACGTGATGCGATTTCGCAGGTCAGAGTTCACCAAGCTTGAACCATGCAACGCAGTGAACTGCGAAACTTGTCGCACAAGCTTGCGTTTCCATTCTGACGCATTCGCGTGCATATGAATGGAAGTCTATGGGGAGAAAAGTCCAGTGAGACCGTGGCATAATAGTGTTTGAGTGTTGTGTGTAATCATTGAAGTCAATGATCTGCAGCTGTGATTGTGTCAGTTTCTAAAATGATTTTAGCTGTAGATGGTTGATTAGCACAATGCATGATGGGATGTGTAGTCTGGGTGAATGGCTGGAGGAGGGTTATAGCTGGAGTGCCAGTCTGGTGAGTACTCCAGCTTATGACAGTAACATAGCTCCTCTTCAGGGAGCAAAGAGGAGACTCTATGCTTTAAAATGATACTCAAACCAGCAACCCTCTTGCTGTGAGGTGACAGTACTAACCACTGAGCCACAGTGCCACTTAGAACAATATGTACTAAAAACCTATAAAGATGAGCAAAAAGAAAAAAAATCTAGCATGAAATTATAGACAGACAGATATATTGTAAATATACCATTGTCAACTGTTTATTGTATAACTGTTTAACTTATATTTTAACAAAGTGGAAAAAATTTGGGAACAACAGCAAGGCATCCACCAAATCCTAGGCCACATAAAATCCCTGAGTGGGGTCAGCCCATACTGAGGCTCAAAGTGCATGGTTGCCTGATTGGATTTTGCCAAGTGTAAAGTTAGGTGTGGAGAGTAGTATGTGAGGTTGTTTTTCAGGGGTTGGCCCCTAGTGAATTGGGATGTGATTAAAGTTCTTGTGCATGTAAAGGCAGATGTGCAGAGTCCAGACCTGAATATTTTAGTAGGTCACCTGGATCACCTGGACAGAGAAATAAATATATAAAAACGTGTTAAGTACTGAAAGAAGACTAGTATATTATATCTTCTTTGAGAAAATAACAGGACAGTGTCCCAAAAGTAGTTTAAGAGGTTGCTTAGTGTCACTGACTTGAGTTTTTGTTTGAAGAAACCATTGTTGTGATTTTTTGGGAGTTTAATTTTGTTCCTGT
>CAIGQW010052034.1:591921-607564 GCA_903798125.1 Danio choprae
TCTTGAAGTCTCTTCACAGATGAACAGGGAAAAAAAGGATAAAAAGCCAAAAAAGTAGTTTGTGGGACAAATTCAGCATATCAGGCAGGTTGCACAGCATTGGCAGAATGCTAGTGTAAAAAAGCATTGCAGTTAGATTAAAACTGTAGAAATTCTTCTAAACATTGAGACAAGTTATGCCAGATCCTTATTTTGTTAACAACTGAATTTATGAGCAATTCTAAATTTGTTGAATGTTGAACCAAGTCAAGTCATCATTAATTATATAACACTTTTTTAAAATGTCAATGTCATGTTAAAAATAAATAAATAAAATCATAACAACATTTCAAATTGTGAAACATATTTAGCATATCAGGCAGACAGCAGAGAAGTGGTAGAAGGCTACCACTGCATAGAACAGCATAAAACTACAGTTCTAGATTAGATTAAGAATGACTTAGTTCAGCTTAAGATGAATGTCAATGTTGAAGAATGATCCACTTCAATACATGCAGGTGGGTTTGTGAACAATGAGTTTCAACATAGTGAAGGTATAGGTCACCAAGAAGGTGTTCAGACTAGCTGAAAAGATATATGCAGGGAATCGCCTGTCATTGAGGTCTTTGCAGGAATCATTCTTGTGCTCTTGACTCATTGAGTATGTTACTTGATATGACATGATTAAGACAATACCCTGATTAAGAGTCTACCATGTAAACAGAGATTTTTGATGACATTAAAGTCATAATCATATTAAACATCATTTGAATTAAGATGTGGAGTATTCCTATTTTAGTTAAATTACAGTACAGATATGTAAACAACTTAATTAAACTTTGTCGTGTAGAACTTTTCGCCACATTTTGCGAGTCTTCCATAGATAAACAGCTGTTTGACACTACGCACCTACCGAGTTGGTAAAGGACCACAGACACCCACATCTCTAAGTGCACGGACAGTGAACTCCTGAATACTCGTCACACCTGTCATCATCATCTCCGAACACACTGTTATGCTGCCTGGGAAATGTGGAACTTTACTTCCAATTTGGCATGTGGTATTAAATTTTATTAAAACAACACTCTCTAAACCATAGAGCATTAGATCAAATTCAGTGCTCCACCACTCCAAATCAAATGACTACAAAAGGAGTCCATAACCTTTCTGGAAATGAAGAGATCTACTGTGTATATCATCTTGGGATGGCCATGGCTTGCTCTCTATTCTCCCCACATCATATGGGACCCATGTAAAGTTAGTCACTGGAGTGAGCTATGTTTGCAGAATTGCTACCCCAGGTAATAATTACTATTATCCAGGTTGCTTGTTAAGAGACCTCATCCAGTATCAAAGTTTTTATCCCATCTAACTATGCAGCATTTTAGCATGTCTTCAGCAAACAAGCAGCTAACAAACATCCCCTTGATCAACATTGATCTGCTGCCTGAAGCTAAACTTTCAAAGGGTAAAGTCAGCCCAGAGTGTGGCGATGAAGGTTTATCTCCTGGAGGCTCTGAATCAAGATTTCCTCTGCCCTTTTGCATCTCCTGGGGCTTCCAGTTTCTTCTTTGTTGGTAAAAAGGATGGGGGCTTGAGTCAATGTATCAACTACCATCCCAATTGAAAAGTCTTCTAGTCTTTAAATATTTTATATTTGCTTTTATTTTCTATTGCATAACTTCTATTACATTATAGTTTAGATGAGGGCTGCTCAACCCTGTTCCCGGAGATCTACCTTCCTGCAAAGTTCAGCTCCAAAGTTCCAAAGCTCCAAAGTTCAGCTCCATGTGTTGCAATTGAAATCTGCAGGAAGCAAAGACCAGCCTGTAAATGACTAAAACCAGCCTGGAAACAGCCAAAACCCCTTTTAAACTAGGCTGGCTAACCAGATAAAAAATTTTTTTAGGCAGGGATGTCCTTAATTAATTAATGAAGCCCTTGAGGAACTACGAGGAGCCAGCATCTTCTCCAAGCTGAAGCTGCAAAGTACAAACAACCTCGTTCACATCTGGGAAGGTGACACACGGAGCTTTTGTCACCCCTGCTGGTGTCTTTAGTTATAATAAATAGTACTCTATGGACTGTCCAACCCACCACTGTTTCAAGGCTTAATGAATGATGTGTTATGGCAATTTCTTAATAAGTTTGTCATCATCTACTTCGATAATATACTCATCTACTCCTGGAAATCTTGCCACTACATAAAGCAGGTCCTCTTATAGCTCAGACTGCACCATCTCTACCTGGAACTGGACAAATGCAAATTATACTGCTCCTCTTTTCAGTTCCTTGGCTACGTTATGAACCAGGACTGAATCCAAATAGACCAGGGAACAGATAAGGCAAATCTGAATTCCTCCTCATAGAAAAGCCCAAGTCCATGTCATGGAACAATAATTCCTGTGAAGCTTTTGAAGACCTCAATAAACTATTCAGAACAACAACTATCCTTCATCACCCAGTTTATTATTTCCTGAAGTCAACACCTCCAACGCTGGCATAGGAGCTGTGCTTTCCAAAATTCTGGTGAGCCTCCATCCTTGTGTATACTTCTCCAAGAAGTTATTTCCAGTGGAGCAAAATTAGCAATTGGGAACTTCTTGCCATATAACTGACACCATATAACTTGCCATATAACTGTTTACAGTGATCACAAACCAAAAACATCTGCAGTACCTGTATGAAGTTAAAAGGCTGAATGGTTTATATTAACATTATATATAGACCAGGTAGTCACATCAATGCAGATGTTCCTTCCCAAGTTATACTCATCCTGACCCTGAGCATATTCTCTCTCCAGCCCTGATTGTCTGTCCCATCCATTGGAATCTTGACAAGTTAATTCACAACCCCACTCTCTAAGAATGTGCTCTGCTGGTGTGCCCAGAAATGAAACTCTACATGCCTACCACCTTTTGGCAAGACCATTTGACCCTCTTGCTCCTTCAGGCTCTGTACTGGTGTGCCAGTGTGACCAACAATGTCAAAAGGTACATCTATAGTTGCTCAGTCTGTGACATATCCAAATCTCATCTCCCTTAAGGTAAACTCATCCCATACTCATCCTACACAGAGCCCATAGTTCAACATAGTTTGTCACAGATTTTCCCAACTCAGAAAGCAACACATCTCTTAGTGGTTGACCATTTTTCAAAGGCTCGTAAAATCATCCCCCTTAAAGGTCCCCCGCCACCCCTTGAGACTGCTGAAAACTAGTTCCATCATGTGTTCTGACACTATGATATCTGAAAGAAGATCATCTTCGGACCAGAGAGAATTCACTATTCTTCAAGTGTTTCTGTTAATCTCTCCTCTGGTTATCATCCTTAGACCAACAGCCAGACTGAGTGAAAGATCCAGGAGCTTTGGCACTTCATTCATTCATACTGCCAAAAGAGCTCCTCCCTCTAACAAATAGTTACTCCCTTGGATTGAGTATGCACAAAACTCTCTCCAAGACTCCACTAGCCTCACATTTGTTCAGTGTGTACTTTGCTAACAACTCTCAACTCCTCCCATTGACTGGAGAGCCATCAGAAGTTACAACTGTCAAGTACTGGTTCTGAAAGAGCGAAAGAGTGTGGAAGTCAGCTCACATCCATCTGCAGCCTGCTTTCAAGAAAACCAAGTACCATGCAAATGCCAGATGCTCCGAGACTCTATTGTACCAACATGAAGACCAATTTTGGTTGTCTACCCAGGATTACACCTATGCCAACCCTTTAAGAAGCTGAGTCCCTTTATCATTGGTCCATTTAAAATCCAGAGGCAAAAAATTAAGTCACCTACCAGCAATTCTGCCACACTTTCAATTAGATAAAAGTGTGCTGGTAATAATAGTTTGACATAAACATACCATTTGAAGGGCCTTGCATTTATTTAGCCATTACATAAAGCCTTACATAAGTCCTTAGGAAAATTCTGTAAAAACTTGGACTGAAAACATTGGGGAAATAAAAAAATATGTAAACTATTTAATTAAATAAAATATGCTGGCCAAGTTGTATTATTTGTCTTAATTTTACATAAATATTTACACTTGGGCCTCACAGTGGCGCAGTGGGTAGCACGTTCGCCTCACAGCAAGAAGGTCGCTGATCGCTGGTTCGAGCCTCGGCTGGGTCAGTTGGCCTTTCTGTGTGGAGTTTGCATGTTCTCCCTGTGTTGGCGTGGGTTTCCTCCGGGTGCTCCGGTTTCCCCCACAAGTCCAAAGACATGCGGTATAGGTGAATTGGGTAAGCTAAATTGTTTGTAGTGAATGTGTGTGTATGGATGTTTCCCAGAGATGGGTTGCAGCTGGAAGGGCATCCGCTGCGTAAAACATATGCTGGATAAGTTGGTGGTTCATTCCGCTGTGGCGACCCCAGATTAATAAAGGGACTAAGCCGAAATGAAAATGAATGAATGAATATTTACACTTTACAGGAAACATTCATTCATTCATTCATTTTCATTTCGGCTTAGTCCCTTTATTAATCCGGGGTCGCAACAAAGCAATAAATTGCTATATATGCAATTTGTACAAAATTGAGATGATATGACAAATTTAGAGATTTAGCTTTTTATGCATATAAGAATTGTAAGGTTTGTTCGACAGCTGCATAATTTATTACCCTACCATCTTGATAATTAAGTTATTTTTCTTTCTTTCTGTCTGAGGGCAAAAAGGCAGAGTGATGGTATTTGGTTTTCGAACCTTCTGACGCCCCAGTGCTGCAGTAGACCGGGTTGTAAATGTGTCATGCTGATTGCATGTACCCTAAACACAACAACTGAACCATTTCATAAACATCTGGCAAATAAATTTCTCCTTGAGAAACTCCACCACAATGCATCGCATCTTTACAATGTATTCTATTTGCCATGGACAGACACCAAATGGTGCCTCTGGTGTGCGCATATTCATAGAAAAGATGTGGCATGATTGTAAAATGTAAAATGTTTCACACATACAGTCAATCTGGCGTCCCAACACATACTTAAAGTGGCTGCGCTCTCCAGGTTTTTAGCCAGAGTCTAACAAATATAAACTTTCTTCTATTGCAGTGCCACAGTGAGTCATTGTTTGAAAGAAACAGCAATATCTTGGTCTGAGAAATCATAAGCTGATAACTGATGTTGCAACAAGATTGAACAGTGCCTACGACATGGTTGACCCTGTTGTCCCAGAAGTCAGGAAAGGAGAAGCAGATCTGTGTACCTGTGAGGGCATTAAAGCCGATAAAGGATGTGACCACACTGATGTCAGAAGTATGCAGAAGTATACTTGTGCAACATGTTGGAATTATAAGACACTTTACCAGTTTTTCCACTCAATCACAATGTCCATGTAAATCACCATGCCTGCAGACAAAGTGCCATGAACTTAGGTCCTAAAATACTTCCCATTGGCTCACTCAGATAGTGAGGGTGTGACATTATTATCACCCTAAAATGCTGAAGCACAAGTCTCCTCTTTCTTTCCTTGAAGTTAGAAGTCACAAGAAAAAGTCTTCCTAGGCCCCACCAAAACCAGTTCCAGGCCTCAGCCTAGTTCAGTTCCAGGCCTTTACAGCCTAGTCCCCCTCAAGATAAAGCTGGGTCTTAATATCCTTGGCAATCACAGCTCAGTGCCTCATTAGAATTCAGATCAACTGATCTGGATAGAATAGAAATAAACAGGGTCATCAAGGAACCTCCAAGTTTGCAAATATCGAATAAGCCAAAAATAAAGGACCAATGCAAGCATCATTTAAGTATCAGATGCTTAAACAAATTGATAGGTATGACATTCTGGTAGGTATGACTTAAACCAAGTCAATGCAGTTCCAGTAGTACCATCAATGGGATTAAGTTGTGTGTGTTTTTTTATATATGATGCCAGCTTAAAGGCTTAGGCACATATCCTATTAGTAATGATGAATTTACAATGCTAAGAACAGGTTGTTGAGATTATCCTTTAGGCCAGGGGTGTCAAACTCAGTTCCTGGAGGGTCGCATCCCTGCACAGTTTACTTCCAACCCTGCTCCAATGCACTTACCTTTAGTTTTCAAACAAGCCTGAAGCACACAATTAATCTGATCAGGTGTGTTATTTAATTAGGGTTAAAGCTTAAATGTGCACTACTGCAGCCCTCTAGGAACTGAATTTGACACCTGTGCTTTAGGACTTCATCTGGCACTTTAGAATGCCTCACCATCTTGCAAAGTCGGTGAAAACCAGAAAAATCAGTTGTTATTTAGCTGTTTATTTAACTGTTGTTTAATGTGTACAATAATAATTTCTTGGAAAATAAACCAAAAACACGGATAAAACCTGTATATTTAATGCCTTGGAAATGTGAGTCTATTTTCCCATGGCAATAAAACTTATTAATCTCAGTGTAATTTATATTGTAAATTAAAAGTGTGACTAACAACATTTTATAGTTTCAGCACATACACACACACACACACACACACACACACACACACACACACACACACACACACACACACACACACACACACACACACGCAAACACAAATAAAGACCAATGCAGAGTTTTAATTCTGGGTGGTGGCGCATGACTGTTGATTATGCAGGCACTACAAAAGCACATCAGAGAGGAGAATGATTCCACTGGGGAGAGAGAAAAGCATGGTGGAAAAAGCGAGGCAGGAAATATGACACAAGTAAAAGAGGCCTCTTGAGGCAATCAAAAAAAGGCCAAAAAAAAAAAGATACACAGCAGCAGGAATACACAGACTGAAGCGTCTGTAGACCAGTCACATCTCAGTAAGAGGACTAAACAGAGGACAAGCATTTTTTTTGCTTTTTTTTTTTTACATTTAAATATCTTCAGAGCTGGCACATTTGGGCATAAAATAGCTAATTTTCATGTACAAATGCAGCAGACATAAGGTGAGGTGGCACTTTATGGACCAACATAGGGTCATGGCCTAGTATCCAAGAGGATACCTCCAAGGTATCCTCCAAGGTATCCTCAAGAGGATAACTCCAAGAGGATACTGATCTGATCCATTTGGAACCAGAAAGTGACAGGTACAACACAGATAATACACACACAAGGCACAGACTATAATTTGTGTATTTGAAATCAGACACAAACACAGAAACAACTGATTCATGTACAGAATTTATAGAAAAACAGAAGCTAGAATATTTAGACGTGCAAATACTTGTTCCTCTTGAAAGGCTGACATATTCATCATAATTAAACCATGATTGTGACTGCTTAATGCAATCATTAAAACATAGCTGTGGCAACCACATCAGGGACTAAGCCGAAGGAAAGTGATTGAGAGAGTTACGGAAAAATATGCAATGTTCAATTTCACACATGCAGCTTATGATACCGCTTTGCTGGTCTCAGATCGAACCAGTCTTCTACTGCTACAAATATTAAATGTGTTGTTACAGATTGGTTATTTTCCCCTCTAATTATAATATTTCTTATACACAAATAGATTTCCATGTTCCAATAATCTAATCTTCAGTTTTTGCAAACAAAAGGAAGCTGTATGTATTTCTTTTGGAAAACTTAAATATAGAAGATATAGATTACTAAAACCTAACCATTTGAATTTTAATTATTAGAATTTAATTATGTTTTTTATTATAGCATGCACCATAAAGTCTTGAATGATTTTAATGCATGTCACATCTTGTGTGAAATGGTCTTAACATGGGTACTGTGTTCTCATTATCAGCTCTCCTGCACCATATGATACAATTGCCTGGTTGCTAGGCATCCCATAAAGGCCTGAGAAAGACTGAACTGTTATAAATAATGTATTTGCATTATCTAATCAACTGACAGGCCAATAGATGAGAGCCGGAAAGAAGAGAGAGAGCCACAGAAACACTAAGAAAAGACAGAGGTATAAAATATGTACATGAAGGGCATAAACATTTTGCTGCACCTGCCAATGTCTGGACATTTGAGAAAAATACATAAATGTAAATAACAAATTACTGATATAAAAATATATGGTCATTCCTTTAAAAAAGAAGCTGAAAAAAAATGGCAAATTATGACACAAGATCAGCGGTTTATGTTGTGTTTGACTCACACACACACACGCACGCACGCACGCACGCACACACAAATCCAGATGCTCTGGCAATGACAAACGTTCATGTGGATCCAACAGATGGAGATTCATGTGCTGTAAACGTAAGTATTTATGATGACCAAATTGATTCTAAACTGCACATGGTATGCTGTTGGCACATGGCACCCTACTGTCCCCCTCTTCATTTAAAGGTCATGTTCAGTGGGTGGGGAAAGGAGCGAGGACTCAAGTGCAGAAATAAATAATGGGTTTTTATTAATAATAAAATAAAAAGTAAAATAAACTACCCCAAGGGGGAAAACATTATCAAAACAAAAAAAACAAAAAACAAACTAACTAACAAACTTGACTGGGCAGGCTGGCAGGGATCAGGGCTGGAACACACAATAGGACAAGGCAAGATACAACGATGAACTGGCACAGGACAACAGACATGAGGAGAATATAAGCAGAAATAATTAACACAAAGACAGGTGAACATAATAAACTAATAATGGATTAACAAGAAGGGTGGGACTGCACAATTGGCGGGAGAGCACATGACACAGAGAAACAGCACAAGCCATGTGCACACACAAAACGAGACTAGAACACGCAGTCAATGAGAGAACTCATTAACCGTGTGTTCACATGAGATAAAGCACGCGGCGCATGTAAACATGCACCACGTGCTAAACACAACATCAACAGAAGACTGTACGCAAGACATGAGTACACAATAAATGAAAACACTCACCGTGCACTCACACATGCAACGTGCATGTTTCATCTCAGCGCCAACCGAAACCAACTAAACTGAGACGCTGGGGATGAAACACCACGCTGCAAACAGAACTAACACAAACTCCAGGACGAGAGCACGAATCCAGACCACGTCCACACGGTCCGATCACAACCAGGACAGCGCTCATACAATGACACACAATGACAGAAAATGAGTGCTCGACCCGAGAAAACTCGAGCCGAGCACAACAAACAGCACAAGACAGGACTAGTGCCTGGACTCTGCTACCAAAACATGAATTTACAAGACCGGAGTGGCAGAACCCTGACACTAACTTTTACTTTATGATTTAAGGTGACCTTGCTTTTTGTACAATGCAAGTAAATGTTCCATTTTAGGAAGAATTGAGATTGAGATTTTCATGCATTGTGTCTCTGAAAATGAATAGATGTAATAGATAAAAAATGCTGCCTCTCTTACCAGCATATGCAGTTATGAAAGTGTTGATTTTTTTAAAGGCAGCATAGATGCTGTCTATGATAACTCACAATAATGGGCATTCAAGTTAGTGACACTTTTTTGTCTGTTGCAGTTGGTAATATGCAGGTCAACTATTTTCTAATAACTAGTTTCTGTTGTCTTTGCCATGATGACTCTGTTTCGCTTTCCACGTGTAGGTACAGGAACACGGGGTTTATCAAAACACAAATTTATTTACAAACACTCACTCACTACAAGGGCACTGGAAACATGGAGACTCTGGAAGGACATGGGGTGAAGACAGCACAGAAAGACGATCAGACAATACAATACCAGACAAAGAAGGAGATAAACTCAGGGGTATAAATACAAGGGACGTGATTAAACTAATTACATACAGGGGATGAACACAGGTGAAACTAATGAACATGGGAAACGGCAGGAAACAGAACAAAGACAGAACATGCTATTTTTTGCTAATTATTTTGCAAGATACTAGTATTCCAGTCAAAGATAAATCTAAAGGCTTAACTGAGTTAACTGAGGACAACAGTGGTTTGTTCTGTGTAAATATATATTTATTAAGAGGGCTAATACTACTGACCCTAAAAATTTGTTTATTCCAGCCAAACTAAAGGAAATAAGACTTTCTCCAGATCAGAAAAAAACATTATAGGAAATACCGTAAACTTTCCTTGCTCTGTTAAACATCACTTGGGAAATATTTCAAAAAGAAAATAATTTCACAGGAGGGCTAATAATTTTGACTTCAACTGTATATTCTGCTCTACTCACATGTACCCTCTCCCCAGTGGATCAAGCTGGTGAATTGCTTTAACACTATAGCTCAGTTCAGTCATAACTTCTTTAAATCAGAGAAATCAGTAGTGTGATGAAGACTGGGTGGGTGTGTGAACTATGCAGGGCATCACAAGATAGCACAGAATTAGTTCTCAACAGCACAGGGAATTGATATTGTATGTCTTTTGTCCAAAAATAGCAAAGATGTGTGCTCTGATTGGCCAGAAATAGCGAGAAAATGGTCTAGCTTCACACTAGTTACTACAGTGAAGATGAGTAATGAAGGGCCTGACATTATCCAGTCACAATGAGAACAGAGAGTGAGGGCAGAGCTAATGTTAGCACATATCACTGTGGGTTGGTAGAAATGTACATAATGCATGTAAAGTAATTTGCTTTTGCAAAGACTCAGTTACCATATACTAGGTCACCCATGGTCTTGAAACTAACATGAAAAATTAATTAATGTGCATTTGCAATCTATTAGTCTTCAGTCTTTACTTAAGTACAGTACAGCAGCACTGGAGTTCAACCCGATTTGAGAATGATCAGAAGACCATGACTACCTGATTGTCTGTACAAAAGTCACGTTTTAATGACTAATCTGCCACATATGTGATATATGAGTGTGAATTTTCTGCCAGTCACTATCAATATATGTCGTTATAACACTAGGGGTCTTACTATAGAGAAAGTAGTAAGAAAACTAGTCAATGAACACTGGCAATGTTAACATGCTTGGTGGTATTTGCATGCCAAGCCGCTCTCCTGGACATGCATGCAAGTATATAAGTAGACCAGTGTACCACACCACAGATTTTACACCACAGAATGCATACACATTGGGTTCCCTCAATCACTCACCTTTATTCATTCATTCATTTTCTTTTTGGCTTAGTCCCTTTATTAATCTGGGGTCGCCACCGCGGAATGAACCCCCAACTTATCCAGCATATATTTTACGCAGCAGATGCCCTTCCAGCTGCAACCCATCTCTGGGAAACATCCATTCATTCATTCATTTTCATTTCGGCTTAGTCCCTTTATTAATCTGGGGTCGCCACAGCGGAATGAACCGCCAACTTATCCAGCATATGTTTTACGCAGCGGATGCCCTTTCAGCTGCAATCCATCTCTGGGAAACATCCATACACACCCATTCACACTCATACACTACGGACAATTTAGCTTACCCAATTCACCTATACCGCATGTCTTTGGACTTGTGGGGGAAACCGGAGCACCCGGAGGAAACCCACGCCAACACGGGGAGAACATGCAAACTCCACACAGAAACGCCAACTGACCCAGCCGTGTTACCTCTAGCTGTGTTTTCTACTGTATATTCAGTCGCCTCCTGTGTAGTATGATTAAAGGTGGTGAATCCTACCTCTGAGCGCTATGCCATGTACGAGTGAATTTAAAAATAAAGGAACGAGCACAGAGAGTGTCTAACAAGTGGCATTGCAAACATGACTCTTCCTCCTTGTTAAGGGGGAAATCCCTTCTGTTACAACAAAACAGGTTCTTCCGCCACTGTTGGTTAATATGCAGGGAAATTTGAGGTTCCAATCAGCGGGTCAGCCCCACTGACCTTATACTCCTCTGCAGTACTGTATCATGTCAGGTTCTTGAGTTCTAGAGTTAGTCCACTTTCTACTGGCTTCAACTAGGGCTCTTGATTGAGTCCTCAGAGTATGCTGGATTTCAAATTCGTCAGCCATATATATATATATATATATATATATATATATATATATTTTTTTGTTTCCTTCTTTTCCACCTTGATTCCAATGGCACCCAATTTTTTTTAGTTTCGGGCTCATACAGGCCATGCTTTTATAGTGAGAAATGTTATGCTTCCTTACTCTCAAACATGACGGCAATTTTTTAAAAATTGTAAAATTGACTAAAAATAATACAAAACGATATAACTAAAGCAATGTCCACTGTGCTGAGCATCCACTGAGCTAGAGCGCTTCTCTTCCTGTTAAACTGAACAGTCGCATCATCGATGACGTAATCGTGCTCCAGCTCGGAAGGCAATGTGAGTTCAGGCCGTGGTGGGGGAGAGGGGGACAATCGTGCTTCGTCATGGTTCAAGGCAACTGTATCTAGTGTGAGTACACCCTTAGATGCCCTTAACATGAGGCCGAGTATTTATGTTTACATGCCTTGTTTAGTCAGCCCCTGTACTGGGCTTAGTGCTCTAAAATGTAGAGATTCCCTCACCATTCCCATATATCTCTTTTTTAACGTTATGGCTTATCTGCAGGTAAATCTACATCTTTCCCTTGACAGAGCTTACTCTGTCCCATCTCTTTGTGTGTAGTGGTTCAATAATTTTTCAGGCAGGACCTACTCTTCTCCACTTTCTACTTCTCCACTTGGACTAATGCCGCTTCTTGGTTACTAATGTAATTTGAAGCTTCAAATATTTCAGTGAACCCTTTCAATGGAGAAGGTACATTTTTCAGATTTTAACAAAATATCGTTATTTGTGTTTTGAATATTTGAAACAACATCAGGGTGAGTACATGATGTTGGAAACATTTGTGCCATGCAAAGTGTGTGTGTACCGATTTGTATCACTCACCAGGTGCAGCAATATATGGTGTCCTCTGGGGTTGATGGCAAGAGCCTCATCGTACAGGCTCTTGGCCTCTGTGTCATTGCCCTTGAGCTCGGCCACGCAGCCCTTGAGCAAAAGCACTGAATGTGAGGTAGGAAAGAGTGTTCCTGCTTCCTGTACACAGAACTGAGCTTCCTTCATTCGCCCATCAGCAATGAACAACTCGCCTAGTCGACATATTACAAACAAAGAAGAAAATGATGAGATCAGTGTGAGATCATTTGTGACTACTCAAACATATATTATAGTTAGAGCTTTCCTTTCAATTAGAACTTTGACATATCAGGAGAATACTACTGTATATCTTGATATCTTACTGATATCAATGAGTACATAAAATCTTTATGAAACATTATTAAGTTCATAGAAATGTGACACAACTATCTAGAAAATCAGCACTCTTAAAGATGTATCTGCTACCACAGCATTACTACTCACTCAAAGTAAAAGAATAAATACCAACAAGCCTCATTTCAAACATTTTAGACTGTAGTTCACAAGGAGAATCACAAAAAAACTTAGGATTATGTTCTCTCTGGATGATTTAAAATGTAGCTTTGGCAACAAATACAGCTATAGCAAATACATACTGTCTTTCTCCTCTTACCCAAAGACATCTTAAACACATGCTCATTGAGAGATATTCACAGTCATGTCTAAATAAGGCCATGTGTGGAGCAATGTGTAAGCATCTGCAGCTCTACTCTAGCATTTAGAATTCACTATAGCAAATAAACTATTTCCGCATCATTTGTTGCCTGCTGTGTGCTTGTTTACAAAAAAAATAACTGGATGGACAATTTAGATAGACATTTCACCAAAAAAGAAAAAAAAGTATTGGAAATCATGTGCATTTCTTAAATGTAGACTCTATTTCAGCCTTAAATTGCTGTCACATTTACTGTTGTTTAACAAATGTTGTTGAACCAGTCACTGTGGTAGTAGTTCGGACATTTTATATTGAAATGAAGAATCTGAATTTTTGTGAGGGCTAAAGATTTACCCATACAGATTCATTAAAAACTAACTTGGTTAACTATAAAATCATTTTGTTAACTAGACTAAAATAAAATATATAAAAAAAATAAATAAAAATGGTGCCGCAGTGGGAAGCACAATCGCCTCACAGGAAGAAGGTCGCTGGTTTGAGCCTCGGCTGGGTCAGTTGGCATTTCTGTGTGGAGTTTGCCACACATGTTCTCCCCGTGTTCACGTGGGTTTCCTTCGGGTGCTCCGGTTTCCCCCACAACTCCAAACATGTGGTACAGGTGAATTAGGTAAGCTAAATTGTCCGCAGTGTATGTATGTGAATGAGTGTGTATGAGTGTTTCCCAGTAATGGGTTGCGGCTGGAAGGGTATACGCTGCGTAAAAAAACATATACTGGATAAGTAGGCGGTTCATTCCGCTGTGGCGACCCCAGATTAATAAAGGGACTAAGCCGAAAAGAAAATGAATGAATGAAAAATAAATGTAAAACACTGCCTAGCAACCTGATTGAACTAGTTGGACTAAAACAACAACTAAAATCAAACAAATGAAAGCTTAATGAAACTTTAAGAAAAATAAAGAACATATAAAAAATTAAGTCAATTCAAAATTTTATAATTATAATGATATAATAAAACTAATTTGAAAATGATGTTTCATTCATGACTACTACACTACTGCAAACACATTTTGTATATTTTCTAAATTCTTTTTTTTTAAATGTTCAATGTTGAAAATGTAACAGTGGTGCCACTATTGTTATATTTGCATAATGAACTACCGCAGGTCTTCTTTCTGGTAATTATTTGCATAGTGAGATGTGATAGGCCTTTGCAGCACAAACAGACTTCTGTTGATTTTTGACAGCCAATACATGCTGGGGTGTCATCACAACAATGGAATGAAAATATACATGTTAGTTTAAATATTAGTAGAAACAAAATAGATTAATTTACAATATATTACTTATTATAGGATATTATAGGTTATTTTGATACATAGCCCATAGCCCAACATTGACATATAACAAATGACAGCTTACAGCACAGGTGTCAAACTCAGTTCCTGGAGGCCCACAGCTCTGCACAGTTTAGCTTTAACCCTAATTAAACACACTTGATCAGACTAATTGAGTCCTTCAGGTTCTTTGAAACCTGCAGGCAGGTGTGTTGGCAGGTGTGTTTAAGGGTTGGAACTAAACTCTGCAGGGTTGCGGCTCACCAGGAACTGAGTTTGACACTCCAGGCTTACAGTATTCAAAAATATTGAATACAAAATAGAATGCGTTCACTCGCCCTTACTATTTTGAACTATATCAGAATGACATCATGCCCATTATTGAAGCCAATTGGCTTATCCAACTGCTCTGCGTATGCTCTCACATTCCCAGTTGTACAGAACCAGAATGTGTCCCATTTTAGACAGGAAATGAACCCATGCCAGAGGAATGCTGGGAATGGGAACAAGAGGGCACAAACACCCAGTATAAGATCCCTGGGAAACTCTTGTCATGCTGAACTGCATATAAATAACATAAAATAACATATAAATAATGTCCTAATACGTCAAGAACTTCCCAAATGTATTCAAGACAGCATGAAATAATCACTCAACTAGACTACAGTAGAAAAAAAGTTGCCTTTGCAATCTTTCTTTAAAATGTAACAAACCAAATTTTAAGAATTGATTTAATTCTACCTAATCTAAAAAATTACAGAAATAAAAGGAAGCACTGAATGTTTAACTAGTATTCTTTTGGCATACCTGCTTGGAGCCAAATCCTTTCCAGAGTGGTCCAAATGTAGGCAGGTCCATGCTTGTGGGCAGAGCTGAGGGCTGATACCTCTGACATGGCCTGTTCCAGACGAGACACAGCTAGAGATGGACCACTCTGAGACCCTGACGACGTGATACATATCTCCATTAACATGCATGCAATCTAACACACACACACACACAAACGAACACGCACACATA
>CAIGQW010052034.1:607964-649892 GCA_903798125.1 Danio choprae
TATAGTGATATATCTTCTTTGATGTGCATGTCTCAAACCAGCCTTGCAAAGGTTTCTGTTCAAAATGCAGAAACACTGCTTATCAAATATTTTTGTCCTCAAGATTGTTTTGCAGTAATCAATCTAAAGGCTTCTAATTTCATATATATTTTTTTCTACTTTGACACACCATTTCTTCAGTTTGCCTTTAAAGAGTTAAGTAAACCACTACAATACATTCTCCCTGAGTTGTCCCTGTTTCCATGTGGTCTCAAATATCTTTCCAGCTGTTTTATTAGTCTTTGAATCAGTTATAGAAGCACAGGGACACGGTTCTCTAGCACCTCAGCAAGTGGAGGCTTTGGGTCAACTTGGAACAAAGCATGCTCTCTGTTCCGAGCATCATTTCACTTAGTGTTTCTGCAGTGTTTCTAGTGCTGGTAGCCGGCAGCTAGCTTTCTGCAACTCTCACATGGTCGCCCACTGAAGCTAAGCAGGGCTGCGCCTGGTCAGTACCTGGATGAGAGACCACATGGGAAAGCTAGGTTGCTGCCGGAAGTGGTGTTAGTGAGTCCAGCAGGGGGCACTCAACCTGCAGTCTGTGTGGGTCCTAACGCCCCAGTATAGTTTAGAACAAGTGTCCAGGCACATCTCAGGTCTCAGCTGAATCACAAACTTTTATATCTCCTGTATATTACCAAATACCACTTTGTTCTGTCTCTTAGATTTACCTGATGTGTTAGCTACATTTCATTTCACATTTAAACTCTGATAATCACTTTATTCTTAATTATAATGAAGAATTATGCTTTACACGGAGCTGCTTAGAAATTATATGTATCATGAAAAGCACAATACAAACAAATGAGAATTGAACTGAATTAATTGGTACAACAGACTATCAGGCTTTGTGGGGTTCTGGGTGGTTATGCTTTGGTTTATGCAACTGTCTTAACATACTTCCACCTATTATTAGCTGCACCACCAAACACAGTTCTCAAAATGACCCCTAATGTTACATAATATAAAGATAAATTGAATTGATTTATTTATCAGTGCCTCTATTAGAAATTAACAATTCTGTGGGTGTTTGAGGATGTTCTTCCCCTGAACCGTCTCTCTTTTTCAAGGTTTAAGTGTGGGTGGATGTCTGTGTAAAATAGAGGGTGGAGTGGTGAAGCAATGTGAATGTGAAGTTGTGTATAGGTGTTTAAGAATGTGTTGGTAAACAAAGAAAAAAGTTAATTAATGTCAGTAAGAAAGAGAACGAGATTAAATAAGTTGTTCCTGTTGTGACCATCGACCATAGGGGGCACTATAATAGGTACATTATTTTTTTCTTATTTCTTCACAACCACACAACCAAAAAAATTTCCACTAAATATTCAAGGTGAGTCAAGCTTTAAAAATTTTTTTTTTTAATTTACTGGATTCCATATTGAATTACAGAATTTTGAGCTTTTTGATAAACTTACATTTTTTAAATTCCTACTATGGAACTTGTCCAATTTATGCAAAATTTTAAGTCAAGACTCAAGGTCAAAAGACCTTGATGACAAAAAGTTATCAATTAAATTTAAATTCATCAAGCAGTTTAGTAAACTTCTTAATGGACTGACTAATTCAAATAATTTTGATAACTTTTTATCATTAGTGTCTATAAATGATGCATGCCAAATTTAGACCCAGTTAAAATAAAGTCAGTGTTCATAGGCTAGTGGTTAATAATGTAGCTGCATTCGTGGCAAGTTCAATTGCCGCCTCACAATCCTTTGCCGAATCGATTCCCATTTTTCCTGTCATCTATCCACTGTTCTATCAACAAAAAAAGGCCCGGCAAAATTTAAGAGAATATATTGTTTATCTATTGTAATATATTCAATATTCATTCATTTTCTTTTCGGCTTAGTCCCTTTATTAATCTGGGGTCGCCACAGCAGAATGAACCACCAACTTATCCAGCATATGTTGTACGCAGAGGATGCCCTTCGCGCTGCAACCCATCTCTGGGAAACATCCACACACACTCATTTACACACATACACTACGGACAATTTAGCCTACCCAATTCACCTGTACCGCATGTCTTTGGACTTGTGGGGGAAACCGAAGCACCCAGAGGAAACCCACGCAAACACGGGGAGTGGCGACACAGTGGCTCAGTGGTTAGCACTGTCGCCTCACAGCAAGAAGGTCGCTGGTTCGAGTACCGGCTGGGTCAGTCGCCATTTCTGTGTGGAGTTTGCATGTTCTCCACGTGTTTGCGTGGGTTTCCTCTGGGTGCTCTGGTTTCTTCCACAGTCCAAAGACATGCTGTATAGGTGAATCGAATAAACTAAATTGGTCATAGTGTATGTGTGTAAATGAGTGTGTATGTAATGTTTCCCAGTACTGGATTGCAGCTGGAAGGGCATCCTTTCATTCATTCCGCTGTGGCGACCCCAGATTAATAAAGGGACTAAGCCGAAATGAAAATGAATGAATGAATGAAGTTGCCGGTTCATTCCGCTGTGGCAACGCCAAATGAATAAAGGGACTAAGCCGAAAGAAATTAATAATATAATATAATATAACTCATTGTAATTGGGTGAAAATAGAAAGTTAAAGGTTAGTGGTTTGCCATTGTTTGTCATTCAATTTAAACTGAATCATGACAATGTGAATATTTTGATGTCAGTTTGATTGGAATATTTAAACTTTTTAACTTCAATTTTGATGTTGATTTTATGTTTTTTCAACACCTGTTGCCCAATAAGTTGTGCTTGGACCCAATGATTGCCGCTTGTGGCTATGTTCCTTTTTGTTGTTTCCAATTTTTGTCACAGATTTCTGTTTTTTTAGCTCTAACACAGAGGTTGCAGTGCAGGATGTAACACCAAATGTTCATGATCCAATGAATTTGATGATCATCTTTTTTCTCTCTCAAAAAAAGTAAAAGATTTCATGGTTCAATATTTCTTCTCATATAAATAAATAAATAGAGTTTCCAGAAAGCTGAGTTAACCTTTTCCAGTGACAAAGTGATGACTTCATGATTTACTGTGGAGGTTCTTGGAATGACCATTTTGGTAATTCACAAACAATAAATGTAGTGTGAGAGAGGCTGAAATAGTTACACATTATGTGTTACTCTGACAAATGGGTCTGGTCCTAATCATCTTGTCACCATTGTTGCTTTTGTCTCTCATCCTACTAGTAAGCAATGCTGAGTGCAACACTGACCCCACATGGCTTTAAATTTTTTTTAAATAAAGTAAATAAATCTCTTGGACTTCTTGAAATATAAAAAAACAATTTTAGCTTGAAAATTATAAAACAGCAGCTTTTGTATTTCTGCCTTTAACACTGGTTTTATGAATCATTTCATGAATCATTATTTGATTCAAATATTAAAATATACAGATCTGTACGATGTTTACAAAGAATGAGACAAACATCACTAAAAAAGTGACAGGAAATCTGAATGGTTGGATATCGTATCTAATGTTGAAAATATGGAGAGGATGAGTTCATTAAAACACACAAATGGACCTACAAATGGACAATTACCTGCAATATTGGGAAAAACAGACTGTGCTTATGCCTGTACACTGTGTAAACTGATCGTTATATGTATTTGTTAATCTAACTTGTAAGGACATATGTGACCAGTCAACAATTTATTGTTATTATTAACATTATTTTTTTCTCTTTTTTCTTCCTTCTTCACAAAAAAAATAAATAAAAAAGAAGTATAAAAAAAGGAAAGTAAAAAATGTGACAGAAAGCATGAGCATATAGAACTGTGGCACACGTGAACTCTATATTGGAGAAAACTCACAATTGATGTTAGTATATGGATACTGCAAAAAAGCGCTATATTTTATCATATTAAATATTTCAGTATCCATATCAAAATACAGATTTTTGATAGCACTACACTACTAAGGTAACAATTTAGTTACACTAAGTTAACAGTGATTGAACCAATTGTAGTCCTCTGCTGTTGTAACCATTCTGCTTCTTGTGTTCAGTGTTACTTTTTGTGTTCAGAGATGCTCTTCTGCATCCCTCGGGCTTAACAATAAATGGTATTTTGAATTTCTCTTGCCTTTCAGCTTGAACCAGTGTGGCTGAGGTAACTAACCACTGGCTTAACTAAGCCTGGTCATTCTACTCTGGCCTACTTCCTTTTCATTTTTCACCATTTCGAACCATTCTCAGTAAAGCCTAGAGATGGTTGTGTATAAAAGTCCCAGTAGTTCAGCATTTAGTACATTTCGATTTTGATTCTCAGTTTGAACTTCAGCGGTTTATCTCAACCTAGTTGCTACCATGTGATTAGATGATAAGATATTTGGGTCAACAGGTGAACAGATACATGTACCTGAGGCAGGTGTAAGAATAAGTAAGCAAGTAAAGTAGGAAAGTAGGAAAGTATGTCTGAATACAGACATACATATAGACATATACAGTACACATATTTATGCATGTTCATGTCATTTGGAATGGCACAATGGTGAGTAAACATTGACAGATTTTTCAATTTGAATGAACTATTATTTTAGTAGAAAACTTACGTATATAAACACTTACTTGAAGTTGTCTGGGTGCTGGTTAAGGGCAAGTTTAAGTGTATCAAGGGCATGTTGGTAGTGTTTCTGGGCACTCAGAAGTAGAGCCAGAAGATGTAGGGAGTGCAGATCATCTCCACGGATATTCAGAGCCAACTGCAATGGCTCCATCGCTTCTGACAACTATCAGAGGTCACATCAGGGAACAATACTAAATTTAAAGGTCCAATATGTTAAACATACAGTAAGAATATGATCATATAAGATCTAGATATGAACTACTGATATTATCATGTGATCCTGAGAATTATCTGTGTTGGCAAAAAGTGAAAAAAACTACACACTCAGTCAAAATAAGAATTAATGTAAATATATTTTCTTGAAAAATATGAAGATTAAAAATCATAAAAATCATATTCTGATGCTGTTATGCAGCTACTGATGTTAACATACTAACCTGTCGAACCAGAGCGAACTGAAGAGAGAGGTAGAAGGAAATCTGAGGATCTTGAGGGTCCAGTGCATGTGCTCTAAAGTTGAAGTAAAAAAAAAAAGAGATTTTTTAATTACACATTAAAATGACTGTTAAAGCTATTTCTGTTGAGATAACAACATTGATGATAATTAATGTTTTGCGGAGATGTATAGCATGACATTACCATACATTGAAATATGTCTAGGTATATCGAGACACCTTAAACACATTGTATCAATGCATTCTATGGCACCTTCAAAACAGCTTATTACTTCAGTGTAAATTGATAGAATATATTTGGATCAAGAGCCAAGTTTCTATAATCCATTCACAATTGACAGGGTACAAAACCCGGCCTTAAAATTTAAGGCAAAAAAACAACTGGCAAACCCAAGAAGATATTACCAAAAAAACTCAACACACTCAACAAAAATATAAATGCAAGACTTTTGTTTTTGCTTCTATTTTTCATGAGCTGAACTCAAAGATGTAAAATTTCTCTCAAATATTGTCCGTACATTTGTCTAAATCTGTGTTAGTGAGCACTTTGTTCCAAAATAATCCATCCACAGTTGTTGGATTTTGGCAGGAACTCGAACGCGCTGTCTTATACGCTGATCCAGATCATCCCAAACATGCTCAATGGTGATATATGATATGTATGCTGGCCACGCAAAAACAGGGATGTTTTCATCCTTCCAGGAATTGTGTATAGATCTTTGCAACATGGGGCCATGCATTATCATGATGCAACATGAGGTGATGTTTGTGGACGAATGGCACAACAGTGGGCCTCAAGAACTTGTCGCGGTACCTCTATACATTCAAAATGCCATCCTTAATATACAGCTGACTCCAACGAGAACAAAGAGCATGCAGATTCTCTGATATGGTTTTTGACAGGTTGTGCAGAAATTCTTTGTTTACACAAACAGATTGTTGCAGCAGCTGTCTGGCTGGCTGGTCTTAGATGATCTTTGCTGGATGTAGATGTTCTGGTTGGTGTGGTTACATGTGGTCTGCAGTTGTGAGGCAAGTTGAATGTACTGGCAAATTCTCTGAAACGCCTTTGGAGACAATTCTGTTGAACATTCCTGCAAACTGACCCAGCCTGTAAATTGTGTTTTTGTGTTCACATTCACTGAATTTGTCAGTAATGTTTCGCATAATGTTTTTTAACGACCAAACGGTCATTAGATTATTTTCTTCTATTTACTGCACATGTATATATTTAGTTTTCTAAAGGACACAAAGACAGAAGTTAAGGAGAAAAATTATATATATATATATAATAGAACATTGCTACCACAGGTATAAATCACATTAAACATATTAAAATAAAAATCTGCTTAATTGTAATAGTAATTAATTTAAACTATGTAGTCAGCTTAGAATTAGCAAAGGGTCTTCTCATAAACACCAAACGTACCTCCGTAACGACTGCAGCGCTCTTCTGTTGAACTCATCGCAATCAGCTTTCAGTGTGGCTGAAAAACACAGTTAAACAGTGAGTCATGGCAGACATGAGGGAACAGAGAGTAGCTAAGGACAAATGCAGGTCTGAATCATTTCTTAGGTTCAGAGAAGGATAATAATGGTTAAAAAGCAGGCTTACCATCAGAGGCCTGCAGACTACGGCACAGACCTATGGCCAGATGAGCTCGAGCAAGGGACTCCTCGGCACCGTCTCCTAAAGCAACTACACCTGCTGACAGGGATACCGCATCCTCCAGCTGACATGCACACACACATTTAAACATGCATTAGATGTATAGATGACTTACATGAGGAGTTGCTAATTTACGGTGTGAAATACTTGAGGTGTAGCTAATGGTCAAAGATCTAAGCACAAAACTGGGATTGAAGTATGGATAGTTTAATTCCAACAATTTTAAGAAAAAAGGGAGAGATCATCGACCATCAACTTTGACCACTTTAGATAAAAGTATAATCTAAATAATAATATAATAAATTAATTATCATGTAAATACATAAATTAGTGATTTTAAAATCTACTGCATAAAATGTGCTGCAAAACTACTAAGCTATTAGTCAAAAGTTTGGAATAAACAAGATTTTTATTGATATTTATTGCCCAATTACTATTAAAACCAGTGTTGAAAAAAGTAGCACTATTACCTATTGACAATTGCAAAGCTTTGAGCAAAGCTTTTTAAGATTTTTTTTTTTAATTAAGAGATTCATAGTTTTATTCAGAAAGGATACATTCAATTTCTAAAAAAATATTACAAATTATTCCTATATTAAAAATAATAAAAAATTATATAAAGAACATACTAATAAATGAGCGCCAGTGGTATTTGGTAAGAAAACAGTACAATAAAATGATTTCTGTAGGATCAGATAACACTGAACATTAGAAAATTGTGCTTTAATCACTAAAAAAAGTAACATTTTCGAGTATATTAAAGCGGTTTGCCATAATAATAATATTTTTGCTGCATTTTTCAATACAGAAATTCCAATTGGGTGAGTATAATAAATTACCCCAAACTGCTCAAAAATTTTATGCAAAACTGTAACAAAACTTTGTGAGAACATTTACACATGTATTGACACAACAAATGTTTTGTTTTGATCCAGAGATGGTTAAGAACTGCTCTGTGACTGTATGATGGCGTGCTATCTGGCATTAAAGCTTGTGCATTAAGTTTATGTGGCTATTCGACCCTATTGTGCTATAAGCCTCTTATAGCGTGCTGTCTGTATTCAGCACTATGCCAACAGATGTGCCCTAATCTCTTTCAAGAGTTCAGTGTCTATTTGATTGATGGTGTTGTGATTGTACATTATATTGTGTTAAAAGTATAACTAGAATTGCAATGTTTTACCTATTAGTGTTTAAATCGAAACTCAATCTAGTACTTACTGATTCATACAGTACAATGAATATTATTGAAGCAAATCAACAACTCAGATATATGCTTCTCTTAGGTCCTCGTTTCAACAAGACTGCAAATAACTTATCATAAATTATAATGTTATGAGAATAGCTAGTTTGAACTATATATTAGGATTATTTTTATCATGACAACTCTCAGTGAGATTTAGTATGGTAATAAATATGTATATGGCAATGTTGATGGGTTTGGTCTTTGCAACATAGAAAAAATAAATAAATAAATAAATAAAATCTAATAAAAAATCCTGAATCAATATTGGAGTTACTTCTGCACGCTGGAGGAAGGATGACACCATGGCTGAAGTATTTCTTTTAGACAGGTAATGTTATGGTTGAAAAGTATTTTAGTCCGATGAAAGATTGATGTGACTATTTTCAATTTCATAACGTACCTTTTACAGCATTGATAATTAGATTTTTATTTAGTTTAACAACAAAACATAAGTAAATTCCACCTAGCCTGCTTTACTGAGGTGAAGTTAATTTTATATTCACATTGGTTCATTTTTGAACAATGACAACTTGTGATGTGGTGCCAATATTGTTTACCATGCTACTTAGACTTTTCGGTCTGAAATAGCATATAAGTATGGCATAGTAATAAGTGAAATTCCTGCACGCCGCCGGCCAAGCACTAAGCATACAGTGGTCGATTTAGGACTAAGCTCATGAGAGAGTGAGACCAGCGATCATTGCATGCATGAAATATTGAACATAATGACATAACTGCTTAATTACATAATTGCTTGCAACACAACTGAAAACGTGCTAGACAAAATACAGTTTTTCGTTGGGAATTGTACATAGTATTATAAAGTACTGTAAAGTTTTCTAACTGGCGAATGACATGATCTAGTGGATTGTCAACAGTCATCTTTAAGGTGGGCGCGTTCGTGTTTCAGGAGGCGTGGCTTTGGACGGCAGGGAAGGTACTGTGTTTCAAAGATTTTATGCTAACCGGTTAGCATTTTGGCAGATCACCTACTACACCTTTAATATTTAACACAAATGTTTCTGAAATCCATTTTGCTGACTTCAGCTGGGAAGCCCTTTTAAAAGTTTGGGGGTGAGTAAGATTTCTTTATTTTTTTTTACTTTTTTTAAAAAGTCTCTCATTCACACCCAAGAAAACTGTGAAATATTAATAGAACTTAAGATAACAATTTAAAGTGATAGTACTAATGATTTTTCCTCCAGCCTTAAGTGTCACACGATCAGAAACCATTTCAATAAGCTGATTTGATGCTCATAAAACATGTATTTTTACCAAAATAGAAAATTGTTTACCTTAATAAAACTGACATAAATACTAGAGAGAATGTTTAGAAAACCTTTATTTACAACAACCATTGTGTAACACTGTACATGTATTTAATCTCACCTTTTTTTATATTATATGTCAATTTTGTATTAAAAAATATTTTTTATACATTACATTAAAGTTAAAGACTGGAGGTCTCTGGATTCAGTCTCTCTCTATAAATCTGTTAAAATTATATTTCTATTTATAAGAGAAACGTTTACTTTATTTTCTGGACCAATCGGAATATTATGTACATGTGCTTTGTGAGTTTCTCTTACCCAGTGCAGTTGGTTGATGCACACTTTTGCTGCAAGCAGAGGTGGGATAGGGTCCTGTGGTTTCATTGTTGCACACTCTTTAAGGACTGCCACTGCATCCTCATTCTGCGAAATGTCAATGATAAAGTTTTATTTGTATACACTGCATATGAACAATGACAATATTTAGATTTTTCTTCATATAAAAATGTATATCTGCAATAAAATACAGTTCATAAAAACATAAACTTATCAAACTGTACATATGTAATTCCTGGATTAACATTACTATTTGTACATGTATAAGTTTAAATGCCATCTTAAGGTTAAAGTAAGTACTAGATTTATATGCTCTATGTATATGCCTATATGTTGGGATATACATATATATAAAACTTTGTGCTGCATTAATTAAGCTGTAAAAATGCCCAGTCCCCTAAACAAAACAAGTGAGCCCTGTTAAGTATGGTTTTACCCATACTTGAAATTGGTCCTCTGCTTTTGAACATATCCAAGTACACACACACACACACACACACACACACACACACACACACTCACGAAGATGGAGAAAGTCCCCCCCAGCTTCACCTTCTGCCGGGATGGGGAATTGAACCTGCAACCTTTCAATTACAATCTTCCTAACCATTAGGCCACAACTGCCCCTAAATAATACTGCAATACTGTCCTAGAGCATAGAAGAGTTTGAAAAGACATATGGCTGAGAGTCCACCAAAGTGCTATTACACAGCTGAAAATACCAGCCCTCTTCCAAATACACACAGCTGTGAGCATTCCAGAGCACTTCTGTTGGATGCAGTTTAAAATGCTCTTTTAAATAATATGTAAATCTCTCACTACTTCATTGAGGACCCTCAAAAATAATGGTAGTTCATGAAAGAAAAAAGGGCAGAACAATTCAAAAAATCTCAATTGGCAATTGGTTCAACACTAAATCTGCAATTGCTCGCCAGTTCAGCACTGAACACGATAAGGATCTGTCTTGGCATCTTGATGCAAAATAATTAAAACTGAAAGACCAGGAACACCACAAGTGTATCAAAGTAAAATAAAAGCCCTAAGAATTTTAACAACAAAATCCCAATAAGTTACACCCGTGTCTGTAAGTTTCAGTCCAATGAGATAACATTAACTAGTATTGTCAGAAAAGACTACAGGTCAAAATTACCTAAACCCTAGAGCACTGGTATAGTATAGATACAACTAAAATTCCTTTACATTTGAAATGATATATTATTTATGAAAAAAGTGTTTAGAAATTGTTCTGTAAGTTTGATCTCCACTGTATATGCAGTATGTGTGTTTTTACGCATTTACTGTATATATAAGTCCATATAATATCATCTCTAATCTGCTACATGTGACTAAAAGCATTGTACCATTTAGTTATCATGATTTTCTCTAAAGCTGCTTTGGAATGATAATACATTTGATTTTGACCTTGAACAAATACTTTTTTATTAAACATTAGAACTTATTTAACAGAATCAAAAACATAGCCAGTCATAGCAACAAGTGACAAATAAATGAAGAAAACCATAATGATGACAATAGTACAGGAATCTCACCTTCCCACTTGCCATTAATGACAAGCCAAGCTGATACCAAAGATGAAACTCATTATAGGAGAACTTCATGGCCCGCTCTAAACACTGATGACAAAAAATATCACATTGCAGTCAGAAAGAAACTCTGAATTAGGGATTCAGCTTTCCAAGAAGCACTACAGAAGAAACAGAGCTAAATGATAATGCGTTGTTCAGCAAAACTCAGTTCAGTTTTTCTAGGAAGGATCTTGTTTCAGCCCTGATACGGGATTGTGTGTATCCTGTACACATAAGATCATGGCACATGCATGACAAAGTGCGCTTAAACTTGATGAGAAAGGGATTTACATTTGACATGCAAGCAGACATGACTTGAAAATACTGAGTCAAAGCAGTGTAATGTGGGTTACCAGTGAAATGACATGGAATCAGTTGAAACGAACCTACTAAAAGCACTTTGATTCAGATTCACCTGAGAACGTCTCTGAGTAAACGCTCACCATCACACAATGGCTCAACTACTGAAACAACCTGAAGGACAGGGCGGAGGAGAAAGGGCAAATAAGCACCCATACAACTGGGAGAAGGGGAAAGAGAGATTGAAAGATTGAAATAGGCAACTTGTGGCAAAGAAGGCGAAAGAAGCTACTACATAAAATACAAGTCACTTCCAGTTCCCTTTTGCCCAACTTTGGGTCAGTACAGATCTGTGCTGACTCATCTAACCTCTGACAGCATGGAGTACTGCCCTCTCCTGCCCATCCCGATGCTCAGCAGATCATAAACAGAGGAGGCATCCTGCATGCTGCTCTCCCTTGCCTCTCTGTGCTCCGGAGTGCGACTGATCACTGCCTCACCACTGGCCTACAGGGGACAATGAAGATTTATATTAAAACTGTGTCCCTAATGTTACAGTGATGCAGATATTTAACTTGTTAGTAGAAATGTCAAGGATTACATTGACTTTCGGTTACCGGAGTATCTGTACAGGATGCAAGACCTATGTCAAAGGAATCCTTCACTCTAAAATACATATGTTTTAAAATACCTCAAATTGTTCCAAGTATTGAATAGTGTTATTTTGCCAATTAAATACAAAAGAGATTTCATTCATTAAACAAATGCATTTGTTTGTTCTGTTTAAGAAGGCTTTAGATAAATGTATATGACAAACAAATACAATATTGTAAGGGTTTTAACTCAAAAATTCACAAATGTCTATGCATGATTGTTTTGTTTATATTTAAGCAATAGCATCATTATTTGTCTGTGATATACAACTGAAAAAAAGTGTAAATGAAAAAATAATTACAAAGAAATAATTCATTATAGGGCCTCACAGTGGCGCAGTGGGTAGCACGTTCGCCTCACAGCAAGAAGGATGCTGATCGCTGGTTCGAGCCTCGGCTGGGTCAGTTGGCCTTTCTGTGTGGAGTTTGCATGTTCTCCCTGTGTTGGCGTGGGTTTCCTCCGGGTGCTCCGGTTTCCCCCACAAGTCCAAAGACATGCGGTATAGGTGAATTGGGTAAGCTAAATTGTCCGTAGTGTATGAGTGTGAATGGGTGTGTATGGATGTTTCCCAGAGATGGGTTGCAGCTGGAAGGGCATCCGCTGCGTAAAACATATGCTGGATAAGTTGGCGGTTCATTCCGCTGTGGCGACCCCAGATTAATAAAGGGACTAAGCCGAAATGAAAATGAATGAATGAATAATTCATTATAATTCAATGTCATAGAAATTAACTACCAGTACTACCATTTCAGAATTCACATTACAAACTTAAAATCAACATTTTCTATTATATATGTATATACATATAGTCAATCTTGAACTTTTTCATACCCTTGAGGGTATATATACTATATTCGATTTTTTATATAGAAATGTAGTGTAAAATCATAAATTAAATATAAAATGCTTACAATGCTGCATTTATTTGATTAAAAATAGAGTAAACGCTGTAAAAATTATAATTAATATTATTTATATTATGATATATTTTATATTATATAATACATTACTTTAAAAGGAATTTATTCATGACTGTTGGCATATTTAATTAAATATGCTGTATTGGTCATTCTGGGGCATCTTTTTAGACAATTTAGAAGTCACCTTAGAACTTCTGAATTTAAATAAGAGCACTTAAAAAAACTCTTTTCTTTATGCCACTAAACAAATTAGAGCATATGGATTTGGAACAATTCATAAATTATATAAAGAAATTGTATAGTATTCTATATATATTTCTGCAATAGTTCCAAATATGCAGTTAATGTAAAGAGAGGTCATGTTACACATCATGTTAAAAGAAGAAAGGAAGAATGTGAGAATTTCTCACCATTGATTCTGTGATGAGGAGAACCAGCACCGCCTCTTCAACCACGTCCTTTGGACAGAAAGCTCTGCAGTGTGGCAACAGGAAAAGGAAAAACCGCATCACAAAGGTGTGTGTGTGTGAGTGTGCCAGTCTCTAGTTACACATATCAATTCTGTAACTGAGCTCTCTAGACTTATACTACTATCATTAGAGCTGTTTCTTTATTTTATTTTATTTTTACATATTGTTTTGGTATTCTGAACAATTTCCACTTTCTTTTCAAACACTGCGTTCTCTTATGCCTTCAGTCCATCTCATCCCTTTATCTTACTTCCTTCTATAACACCTAAATTCCTGACAAAGCATGTTTCTGAAGCTGTACCATGAATGCTAAACTGGGGTGTTCCTTTCATCTGTCATTCACCCTCAAATGTCTCTCTGGTTTTTTTTATCTCTCCTGCATTTTTCCTTTCACTGTTTGGTTTCGGCAGACAGACAGGTACAGTTACAGTATGTTTTATTCACAACACAGCATTCCGCCGTGTCCTGAATATTAAATCAGGCAAACAAACCCCAGCACTGCCCTCTGCTCGCCTCCTTGTTCACTGCTCTCTGATTTTGATGATCGATCCGTATTGTCCAGTATAGCTAAAACAATACAATTTAATGATACCAGTGAGATTTACTGTACATTTAACTGCTAAAATGAACTATTATTTTGCTTGCTTGACAAAAAAAACTGGATGCTCTGTCTGCTATTTCACAACATCAATTGGGAAAACCCCAGCAAATTGCATACAAACGGGCATGACAGTGATGCGCTAAAACATGCTAGAAATATGTAAAACTATATAAAAACATGTAAACCACGCTAGCAATAAGCTTGAAAAAGCAATGTGTTAAAACTTGTTAGAAACTTGTTACAACATGCTAGAAATGTGTCAGCATCCTACCAAATCTGTAAAAATAACAAGTAAAAAAGTATAGAAATGCTACATGTCAAGTTCCAACAGAGGCTTACTGGTTATTTAAAAATGTAATCTTTTTTGTAAGGTTTCCAAGAATTTAGTTAGATCTGATAGGAACTAAAGTAGTCTAATATAAAAACTTTTTTTTTTGCCCTTAGTGGGTTTTTGAAGCTCTCTGATAAAATCACTCAGATAGCACACGTACAGTGGGTACGGAAAGTATTCAGACCCCCTTAAAATTTTTACTCTTGTTATATTGCAGCCATTTGCTAAAATCATTTAAGTTCATTCTTTTTCCTCATTAATGGGAGAAAGCAGCTCCACATCAAGTGGGGAGCTGTTGACCTCGAATGAGGATGTTGTCAGACGATGGAAGGAATACTTTGAGGATCTCCTTAACCCCACAGACATGTCTTTCATTGAGGAAGCAGAGACTGGGGATGCAGAGGGTGGACTCACCCATCACCCAAGCTGAGGTCACTAAGGTAGTTTGCAAGCTCCACAGTGGCAAAGCAGCGGGGGTGGATGAGATTCACCCTGTGTATCTTAGGTCTCTGGATGTTGTGGGGCTGTCTTTGCTGACACGTCTCATGTACCTCTGGACTGGGCAACTGGGGTGGTGGTTCCAATTTTTAAGAAGGGGGAGCGGAGGGTGCACACTCCTCAGCCTACCGTCGGAAAGTCTATGCCAGGGTACTGGAGAGGATGATCCGGCTGATGATATACCCTCACCAGAATGCACGAGGGTTCGTGGGAGTATGCCAAACCAGTCCACATGTGTTTTGTGGACTTGGAGAAGGCATTCGACCGTGTTCCTTGTGGCGTTCTGTGGAGGGTGCTCTAGGAGTTTGGGGTCAGAGGTGCTCTGTTAAGGGCTGTGTCGTGCCTGTAAGAACAGAGTAGGAGTTTGGTTCGCATTGCCGGCAATAAGTCAGACTTGTTTCCAGTGCATGTTGGACTCCAGCAGGGCTGCCCTTTGTCACCAATTCTGTTCATAATTTTTATGGACAGAATTTTAAAGCGCAGCCTTGGACTGGAGGGGGTCCAGTTCGGGGACCACAGGATTTAATCTCTGTTATTCGCAGACGATGTTGTTCTGTTGGCTTCATCGAACATGGACCTTCAGCATGCACTGGGGTGGTTTGCTGCTGAGTGTGACGTGGCTGGGATGAGAATCAGCACCTCCAAGTCCAAGACCATGGTGCTCCACGGGAAAAACGTGGTTTGCCATCTCCACGTTGGAGGAAAGTCCTTACCCCAGGTGGAGGAGTTTAAGTATCTTGGAGTTTTGTTCACGAGTGAGGGAAGGATGGAACGTGAGGCTGACAGACGGATTGGTGCAGCGGCAGCAGTTATGCGGTCGATGTACCTGTCCGTTGTGGTAAAAAAGGAGCTGAGTCGAAAGGCAAAGCTCTCGATTTACCACCTATGGTCATGAGCTTTGGGTCATGACCGAAAGGACAAGATCTCGAATACAAGTGGCCAAAATGAGTTTCCTTCGCAGAGTGACAGGGCGCACCATTATAGATAGGATGAGGAGCTCTGTCACCAGGGAGGAGCTCGGAGTAGAGCCGCTGCTCCTCCACATCGAGCGAAGTATCAGTTGAGGTGGCTCGGGCATCTGTTTCAGATGCCTCCTGGACACCTACCTAGGGAGGTGTTCCAGACATGTCCCAACGGGAGGAGGCCTCGGGGAAGACCCAGGACACGCTGGAGAGACTATGTCTCTCGGCTAGCCTGGGAACGCCTCGGGATTCACCTGGAGGAGCTGGAGGAAGTGTCTGGGGAGAGGGAAGTCTGGGTTTCTATCCTAAGACTGCTGCCCCCGTGACCCGGCCCCGGAAAAGAAAATGAATGAATGAATGAATGTACACACACAGCACCCAATATTGACAGAAAAACACAGAATTGTTGACATTTTTACAATTTATAAAAAAAAAAAAAACTGAAATATCCCATGGTCCTTAGTATTCAGACCCTTTGCTGTGACACTCATATATTTAACTCGGGTGCTGTCCATTTCTTCTGATAATTCTTGAGATGCTTCTACACCTTAATTTAAGTCCAGCTCTGTTTGATTATACTGATTGGACTTAATAAGGAAAGCCACACACCTGTCTATATAAGACCTTATAGCTCACAATGCATGTCCGAACAAATGAGAATCTTGAGGTCAAAGGAACTGCCTGAAGAGACAGAATTATGGCAAGACACAGATCTGGCCAAAGGTACAAAATTTTTTTTGCTGCACTCAAGATTCCTATGATCCCATTGACCTCTATAATCCTTAAATGGAAGATGTTTGGGATGACCTGCACCTTTGCTAGAGCTGGCCGTCCGGCCAAACTAAGCTTTTGGGGGAGAAAAGCCTTGGTGAGAGAGGTAAAGAAGAACCCAAAGATCATTGTGGCTGAGCTCCAGAGATGCAGTCGGGAGATGGGAGAAAGTTGTAGAAAGTCAACCATCACTGCAGCCCTCCACCAGTCGGGGCTTTATGGCAGAGTGGCCCAATGGAAGCCTCTCCTCAGTGCAAGACACATGAAAGCCTGCATGGAGTTTGCTAAAAAACACCTGAAGGATTCTCTGGTCTGATGAGACGAAAATAAATTTTTTTGGCCTTAATTCTAAGCAGTATGTGTGAAAACCAGGCACTGCTCATCACCTGTCCAATACAGTCAGTGAAGCATGGTGGTAGCAGCATCAGCTGCAGGGACTGGACGACTGGTTGCAATGGAGGGAAAGATGAATGCGGGCAAGTACAGGGATATCCTGAAGGAAAACCTTCTCCAGAGTGCTCAGGACCTCAGACTGGGCCGAAGGTTTACCTTCCAACAAGACAATGACCCTAAGCACACAGCAAAAATAATAAAGGAGTGACTTCACAACATCTCTGTGACTGTTCTTGAATAGCCCAGCCAGAGCCCTAACTTAAACCCAATTGAGCGTCTCTGGAGAGACCTAACAATGGCTGTTCACCAACTTTTACCATTCAACCGGACAGAACTGAAAAAAAAATCTGCAAGGAGGAATGTCAACGGATCCCCAAATCCAGGTGTGAAAAACTTTCCCAAAAAGACTCATGGCTGTATTAGATCAAAAAGGTGCTTCTACTAAATACTGAGTAAAGGGTCTGAATACTTAGGACCAAGTGATATTTCCGTTTGTCTTTCATAATAAATCTGCAAAAATGTCAACAATTCTGTGTTTTTCTGTCAGTATGGGGTGCTGTGTGTACATTGAGGAATAAAAATGAACTTAAATGATTTTAGCATATGGCTGCAATATAACAAAGAGTGAAACATATTTGGAGTGTTTGTTCTGAAAAACAGGCCTCACAGTGGCGCAGTGGGTAGCACGTTCGCCTCACAGCAAGAAGGTCGCTGATCGCTGGTTCGAGCCTCGGCTGGGTCAGTTGGCGTTTCTGTGTGGAGTTTGCATGTTCTCCCTGTGTTTGCGTGGGTTTCCTCCGGGTGCTCCGGTTTCCCCCACAAGTCCAAAGACATGCGGTACAGGTGAATTGGGTAGGCTAAATTGTCCGTAGTGTATGAGTGTGAATGGGTGTGTATGGATGTTTCCCAGAGATGGGTTGCAGCTGGAAGGGCATCCGCTGCGAAAAACATATGCTGGATAAGTTGGCGGTTCATTCCGCTGTGGCGACCCCAGATTAATAAAGGGACTAAGCCGAAATGAAAATGAATGAATGAATGTTCTGAAAAACATGCTGTGTACAAAGTTCTGTACAAAAGCATCTTAAAGACATATTATACATGATTATTAGACATCAGGAAGAAAACATCTAATTAAACTTACAATTCTAATTAAACAACATATACAATTTAGACAATTATGTCAAGATTAATTTTTTGCTTTTAATTTGTCATTGTGTCAAAAATAGTTTTTATTATATAAATTTATTATATAAAGAGAGAAAAATAAAGAGAATGGGAAAGGGACAAAATAAAAAGCTGACCCCTCAGTGCTGTAGCGCTGTGGTGGTCCGGATGAGGGGTAGATGGCATCTTTGGGATTTGTGGCTCCTTCTTTCTTCAGCCATCCAGGTGGTGGGGGAGAAAGTGGACCCCAGTAAGCGTCCTCACACACTGAACCCAGTAACACCTCTGCAAGCCTGCGTGCAACTGTCTAAACAGCATGACACAATAGGCAACAACACCAACAGTCAGTGTGTGTTTGTGATAATCAAATATCACGTTTATACACAGATCTCACCTTGCGAAAACTCTGAGAGCCCCGACTCTCCACAGCCCTCAAGACCCGCCGCAGCTGGTGTGTACCCTGAGCCAAGTGACTAACACACATACATGGAAAATTATTGATAAAATGTAAATAAAAATTTGATCATGAGAGAGCAAGATAACACTGATCATTTTTATATCACATCTAAATGTGATTGTGTCACTTACTAAAAAGTGAGCAGATGAAAAATATATATTATAATCATTCTAATAGCTAAGTTTGGAATAATTCCACTGTATGTTGCTTATATTGTATACCACAGCACAAAGGTTTGGTAAGATTTTCAGTAAGATTAAATAAATCAATAATTTCAAGAGTTCACACTTAGCTGATGATTAATTCTCTCCCGGGAGTGAGCCCTGAGCTCAAAAGATCCTCGAGCTCCCTCCCGTTTGCAGCTCAGGTAGACCTTGAGAATTCCCTTGCTTATTAAAGGCTAATGACAAATTAGGGATTGCTATGAAGAGAAATACTGCTGACTAAGAGCTCATCTATGGTGCCAATTTGGTTTAGTCAATTCACTTATGTCGCATGTCTTCCTGGAGGAAACCGGGAAACCCAGGGGAAACCCATGCGAGCACAGGGAGAACATGTAAACTCCACACAGAATCGTCGACTGGCCTGGTAAGAACTTAAAGTAGTGACATTCTTGTTGTGAGGCAACAGTGATAACCACTGGGCCGCCATGTCGCCCTATCTAGAAAAAGGGAGGAGGACTAGGGGTGAAAGGGGGAGTCTTCAAAATAAAGATGACTGAGGTATGAAAACTCTAGTTATTTATAGTGACTTAGGAATCGTATGAATGGTGAATCGTGTGTTAGCTAATGCAGGACCAGCCGTGGTCAATCATAACCACGTGATCCTCTCGAAATTAATTTATAAATAAACTTCACTTAGGGCCTCACGGTGGCGCAGTGGATAGCACGTTCGCCTCACAGCAAGAAGGTCGCTGGTTCGAGCCTCGGCTGGGTCAGTTGGCATTTCTGTGTGTAGTTTGCATGTTCTCCCCGTGTTGGCGTGGGTTTCCTCCGGGTGCTCCGGTTTCCCCCACAAGTCCAAAGACATGCGGTACAGGTGAATTGGGTAAGCTAAAATTGTCCGTAGTGTATGAGTGTGCATGGGTGTGTATGGATGTTTCCCAGAGATGGGTTGCAGCTGGAAGGGCATCCGCTGGGTAAAACATATGCTGGATAAGTTGGCGGTTCATTCCACTGTGGCGACCCCAGATTAATAAAGGGACTAAGCCGAAATGAAAATGAATGAATGAACTTCACTTAAAATAACAATTTTAAGAAATGTAGAACAGCAACAATAATAATAAATATTACAACAAAGAATAGCATTATTATTAAATAGAAATATTTCTGCGTTACAACTCTGAACTGTATGGAATTGCATGAATCAGAGTTGTGAAGAAAAGAGAAGTGCAACTAAAAAGACTAAAAAGCACTAGATGACCAGAAACCTGCAACTGCTCAGTTTCATTATAAGCTTCACTGCACATGTAATAAAATTGACAGGCTTAATGTGTACAAACATTAACGTATAACAAATTACTTATATTAATGACAATATAGAATTAATGTTCATTTTACAATTCATTGATTTAGTTATTTAATTACTTTGCTATATGACATGGATAAAGCCAATTCCAGAGAAAAAGACCGCATGTGAAACCATCTATGTGAAAATGCTGACACCTGCTGGACATCAGTGGCATATCAATTGCACACATTGGTGATGTTGACATGAGAACACCAGCAGTGTTTGCACACGCCCCACTTATATACACACATAAAGTACATAAATGGATAGAAATCAACATGTGGTCCGAAGACTGCGTGTACTGTGTGAATTGTGGGTTCAAGCTCACCCTTTCCTCAACAGTGACAGGTATGCACTCTGAAGAGCAGCCTGCAGGAAGAAGCCTGGGTCCAAATCAAAATGAGGGACTGATGAACCGCTTTTAGCTGTTTTGGAACTTGGCGTGCAAACAGTCTAATGAACAGGACAGAGTAAGATATAATGGTCATTGCAAACAGAATAAACATAGAAATGTAGAGAAGGACACATAGATTTAAAAGGGAGGAACAGGGTGTTTGTTTTTTGTTTTGTTTTGAATTTCAATTCATAAAGCACATTTGTGAGACACTGAATAAACTACGAGACACACCACAATACTTAGATGCCTGTCTAAATTTAAAAGAAATGTTCTGAATCTCTCACTAACCTTGTCAAGCTCTTGCAGGTACAACAGGCCAGCATCACAGGCCATAAGATAACAGTTTTGGCATTCTTCTTCTCTCTCAGATAGCCTAACACGAGAAGCACCTGACATAGATTGATGATCCAAAGACAAGCCTATGGAGAACAATTTAAGAAATGTGAGATTATAACTGTACAAAAGATAATGAAATACAGTTTGACCTAAGAACCAAGACATCCTGAGGCCTGTTGCACAAAATGAGTTAAACAACTCTGGGTTGCAAAGTAAGTTTCAGGTTGACAAAACCAAACAAATCAAACCCGGTTTAAGTCGTTTCTCAATGTTTGGTTTAAACTTGTGATTAACTCTAGACTCTATGCACCTGAAAGTGACACGTGCAGCAAACAGCCAGTCAAATGACACATGATAGAGTCAGTTTGAGTCATTTCTCATGAGAGAGTCAGCACCATTCACTTCTCTCTTGAAGTTTAAGAGATATCATTATTAGAAATTAAATTAATTTAAACGCATTTACAACACTGTAAACACTGCTGATGCTGAGAAAGTTTGAGAAAGCAACTTAAAGCTAGTATTATTAAATAAAGGCAAATAAATCAAGTAAAATCACAGCAAATCTATAAATACAACTATTACTACAACTACAACCCCAATTTCATAAAATAGGGGATTTAAATGCAACAAAATTAAGAATATGTGATTTGATGATTCTGTTTAACCATTATTTTATTGACAAATGTACAAAGAAAAGATGTTCAATGTGAATTTTCAGTTAAATAGATACATTTTTAGTGAATAGATAAATTGTATTTTGTAAAAACACAATAAACAAATTTAAATTTTGATGGCTGTAACAAAGTTGGGACAGAGGCATATTTAACACATTGTATATTGTCATATCGGCCTTCCTTTTAATTACAATGTTTAATCACCATCTGGTTATTGAGGATGCTAACTGTTACATTTTAACAAGCCAAATCTGACAATACAAAACTTCAGATGCTCAACAGTCAGTGGTCATCTTTATCTTTTTCTTTATTTCATGATGGTCCAATAGGGGGAATAACTGAACCATTCAAACACATTCACTCTGTAACTAAGAAACCACACTGCTGTAGCACATGTAGGATGAGTCTTGATCAAATAACTATATACTTTCCATGAATGACGTCTTAGCGGCAGTATGTCTCTGTGCTATCTCAATAAAAGCCACCATGTCAACAGTATCTTTGAACACATTTGTCAGTCACTAATGCCATTTGCTCTTCTGCTCCCCGAACCATGTTCATTGCAGCCAATACAACAAACATTATTTAATGTGGTCCTCATGAATTGTATTGCTTTGTTGTTGTTTTTTTCCAAAATAAACACGTATTCCAACTTTGTTTTTTGCAACACATTTCAAAAAAATTTGGAACAGTAAAGCATTTACCACTTTATAATGTTGCCATTGCTTTTCACAACACTTAAAAGACGTTTAGGGACTGAAGACACCAAGTGATGAAGTGTTTCTGGTGTAATTTTTTACCATTCTTCTTGCAAACAAGTCTTAAGGTGGGACACAGTTAGGTTAGGATTGCAGACAGGCCAGTCAAGTACCTGTATCCTCTTACTCCGCAGATAAGACTTTGTAATGTGTGCAGAATGTGGTTTTGCATTGTCTTATTGAAAGATGCATGGGTGTCCCTGGAAAAGAAGGCAGCATATTGTCCTCCAAAATCTCTATGTACTTTTCAGCATTAATAGTGCCATCACAGAAGTGCAAGTTAACCCCATGCCATGACAGACCCTGGCTTTTGGACTTGTTGCTGGTAGCAGTCTGGATTATCCTTTTTTTTTTGGTCTGAAGCACACTCCATCCATTTCTCCAAAAAAATATTGATTCATCTAACCACAGTACATGTTACCACTGTCTGATGGTCCATCTCAGATGCCTCAGAGCCCAGAGAAGTCGATGGCACTTCTGGAAATTGTTAACATAGGGCTTCCTTTTGGCATAGAACAGTTTTCACCTACATTTGTGGATGTAACTTTGTAATGTGGCACTTGACAAAGGTTTGGCAAAGTAGGCCTGAGCCTATGTGGTGATATCGCTTATAGATAAATGACGATTCTTGATGCAGTGCCACCTGAGGGATAGGAGATCACGGTTGTTCAGCTTAGGCTTGCGCCCTTGTCCTTTATACACTGAAATTCCTCCAGATTCCTTGAATTTTTTAATTATGCTATGCACTGTTGAAGGTGAAATATCCAAATGTCTTCCTATTTTTCTTTGAGGAATATTGTTTTTAAACATTTCAATAATTTTTTCATGTATTTGTTCGCAAACTGGCGATCATCGGCCCATCTTTGCTACTAAAGGACTAGACCTTTCTTGGTCATTTACAAATTAAATGAAGTTGACCAGACAAAACATGAATAATTTTGTGTTCATATTGTCTGCAATGAAATACAAGTCAAAGTAAATTTGAAAATCACTACTTTCTTTTTTTATTTGCGTTTTCCATACTGTCCCAATATTTTCTGATTTGGGGTTGTAGAACAAGAAAAATATATTTGTTTTTAGTGTAGTGTCAATTCTTAATATCTACCTAATCAATTATTCATTCATTCATTTTCTTTTTGGCTTAGTCCCTTTATTAATCTGGGGTCGCCACAGCGGAATGAACCACCAACTTATCCAGCATATGTTTTATACAGCAGATGCCCTTCCAGCTGCAACCCATCTCTGGGAAACATCCACACACACTCATCCACACACATACACTATGGACAATTTAGCTTACCCAATTCACCTGTACCGCATGTCTTTGGACTTGTGGGGAAAACCGGAGCACCCGGAGGAAACCCACGCAAACACGGGGAGAACATGCAAACTCCACACAGAAATGCCAACTGACCCAGCCGAGGCTCGAACCAGCGACCTTCTTGCTGTGAGGCGATCATGCTACTCACTGCGCCACCGTGCAGCCCCTAATCAATTAATCATTTCTATTAAGTCTTGGTCCATTCAGTGCTTCAGCTCCTATACAACATGATAAACATTAGATTAAACAGACCATTTTTTGAAAATGACCATGGTTTACATGCTTTGTAATCTCATATTCACCGAGACTTCTACCCATTGAATTTTTCTGAGAAGTCGCTAGACTGATGAAGTACATAGGAAGTACATAGAAGAGAACTGAAAAGAATGAACAACACAATTTGGCCACTACTTTTAAAAAATTCCCTATCTATGCAAATAAGAGGAGAAAAGTTGTAGACAGTAACAAAAAAAAGTCCCTACAGTAAGTAAAACTGGCTTTGATGAGTAGATAAAACAGAACTGGATAAGGAACTGCGACAAACAGACACTAATAGATTTGACAATACTGTTAGTCTGTCAGAGCAAAACAGCTGTCACAAGCTCTGCCTGGTGAGTCTCTCAAGATACAGATTCTGGGTGGGTTCTGCTTCTTCCAGACACTTTTTCTTCTTCCTTTTTTAGTAAAAAAAAACTTTTTCAGCCTAACATCTATAAATATATACGTATTTAACGTCTATAAAAATAACTAAACATAAAAGAACAGCAAATCAGCAAATTCTTATTATTTCGGTAGGATCATTTAACACTGAAAACTGGAATAATAATGCTGAATTAAGCTTTAGAAAACTGCACTCAATAAGAAAATGTAATTGTATTATGATTATTTTATAATTTCTACAGTATTTTTAACTGTATTTCTTATTAAAAAAAATTGGTTTCTATTATAAAATGTTACTCATTCCAAACATTTGACTACTATAAAGTTATACAAGAGACTAGTGGGCCTTGCACAAACACAAGACAATATGTTGGAAAAAATTTTTTTGAAAACCAAAGATATATATATATATAGAAGCTTCCCTGCAGACAATGACGTAAAACTGCTTTTGGGCTTTTTCCATGGTTATATTCTAAGTACTGAAATGTAACCAAAATACACTGGCTGAATTCAGTGCAGAGTTTCTTTCACTGTACACTTTAGTTGGATATGAATCCAATAAAAGCATGCCTGAGATAAATGCTCAATGGAATGGAGCAGTGGAAATTACTTAATAACTCTATAAATACATGCACAGTCTTGCATTTAAAATGCTCTACCAGTTACAAGGACCATATAAGGAATACCTGCTTTTAAACGTACTACATAATTGACTGAAATTCACTTAGTAATTATGTGTAAATAATATTGTGTAATTAAGACCCACTAAACTTCATGAAATCTTGAGGATTTATTTCACAATTAGTGCAGACCTAAAAAGTTGTGTCATTGCTGAGCTGTTAAAAAATTGTAAGACCTATATATTTAGACTGCATTTTACTGTATGTTAATTACCTTGCAATAACTTAATTGTACAAAAAAGGATGATTAATGAGCTATAACTGATTTCTCAACTGTTCATACCTTTGATGACAAAGGCTTCTGCCAACATTCGTAGTTGGTAGACAGGCTGGTCCTGGCGGGTGAAATCATCGACTCCTGCTCTGGCGCACATGCCCTGAGCATCCCTGTAGCGTCCCTGCACATAGTGCACTTTAGCAAGCA
Organism: Danio choprae; assembly: GCA_903798125.1. Classification (NCBI taxonomy): domain Eukaryota; kingdom Metazoa; phylum Chordata; class Actinopteri; order Cypriniformes; family Danionidae; genus Danio; species Danio choprae. The sequence continues at coordinate 633,360 of CAIGQW010052034.1, forward strand.
GGAGCAGAGCTTCATTCAGGTAGTGAGGCTACAGAGAAAAAGTCAGAATAACAAACTGACATAGGTTTCTGGGAACTGTGAATGGCAATGCCTTTGATAAAATTGAAGCAGTGATCCAAAATACAATTAAACAAATTCAGGTTTTCTGAGCTTGTTTGTATGCCAGCACAATTTAATTATTTAGCCATACAACAGTGTTGCTATTATAGTTACTAAGATTATTGGTTTATTAATTAAAAACTAAACAAGATATTTTTCCATTGCTTTAATGTTGCAGTAAAATTGATTTTTACTAATTTTACTTATTTTTCAAATGCTAAACAAATGCTAAATGTTGCTGTGATCTAAGTGCACAGCAAATGGGAGAACATGCAAACTATAAATAAATAAATAAATAAATATATAGCATACTATATATATATTAGTAGCAGCTAAACCTCAACACAGGGAGCATGAGCAGGACTTCCCTCAATGCCCTTGAACTCTATAAGCAAGTCCACAGGAAGAGGCTATGTAGCTGGCTCAGATGGTCAGATGTTTGATGAGACTCAAGGTCAGTCAACCTCTCTGTCAGTTAAAAAGTCTGTCTTCCAAAAACATTGTTATCGTTAGGTCCTCAGGGTGTGCATTTACTATGCGCAGTACAACAAATTTCCATAAGAGTCAGCAGCGCAACACACAAGTGTTGTATTTTCCATAGTAAACATTCATCCTGATTACCTGATGTGACACAGAAGACAATGATGAACAAAGAAGTTTTTACATTTTTGGGATGCACAAAAGTGTTTTTGTAGCTTTGTATGGTTACAGCTGATCCACTGAAGTCAGATGGAATGTTTTAGAATTCTTTTCTGGACTCTGAATGTCTCAGGATCATTGCTTTATATGAAGGATGTGGGAGCTCTCATACTTCAAGTAAAACATCTTAATTTGTGTTCTAAAGATAAAAAAGGGTCTCAGGGGATTAATTACAGCATTTTATTTTTTTGTGTGAACTAACCCTTTAAATTCAGTTAAATTATGGAATTTAAGTTAACATCATTGAACTGTATTTCAAACAAGCTCCTCAAGAAAGACAGAAAAACAAAGAGACTTCAATTAACACTGTGCCAGACCTCTAGGTGTCCCCTGCAAAGGATGCTGTCAAGTTGAGCCTTGGCTCGGGCCAGTTTAAGCTGTGAATGTTCGGTCAGAGGAGTAGAATTCTTCAGTAGGGTCATGTTCTCCAGCAGACATTCCTCCAACAGCGCTTCGGCCAGCAGTAGTGTCCTGTAATCATCTGCAGACAATCAGAGAGAAAATTTGGGCAAAGGCTGAAGAAGGAACTCTAGAATATTTCTTTATTCTGGTTGATTAAAGTAATCTCTTTTATGGGATTTTATTTAAATTCTAGGTCTATAGTGTTTTGTTAATAAATGATGTCATGCATTCAATGTCTGGCATTGGACTACTGTATATCACAACAGAATTCAGTGATTAACATATCTTGATTCTTTATCAGCATTTTAATCATGTTTAAAGAGTTACGCATGTTTGTTTGAGCCCAACTTTTACAGTCTGACCAAAAAGGTGCTTAAAAGCATTTGTTTTGCATTTATTCCTATTTTGTATAAACACTGTGGAGGAGATGTTTCCTGTTTAGTTTAATCTCTCACTCCACACCAAATTCTGACTTGTTTCAAGTTAATGTATGACATTTTCCTCAACCTCAACAGAGTATGAATAACTACAATTTATCATTTAAAAAAACATGAATCTCATTTGTAAAATAAGAACAATACAATATTATGTTCAAATGTTGTGCTTATACTGGCTGAGTTTAATTCTTGACAGTGAAATTAGTGTTTGAGTGATGGCAGTGGCGAAACAAGATGTGCTGGGTCAGAGATTAGATTTGGACAGGGGTGGACACACCTCCTGGGAGTGCCATGTGTTAACCTCTAGCTTACTGATGTTGATTTAACAGAAAATGGAACAGAGTTTAAGCTGCATGTTTACCATTCTCTTACCATTGTAAAATTAAAAGGGCTGCAATATAATAATTTAATCTTTTCCACAGTATAAGTTGTCATCTGTTTCAGTTTTTTATTCTGTAAATATGGCAGTATGTAATAGCCAGCTCACATGCTTGATATGAAAAATATAAAGTAAAATTATTTGAAAATACTGCTGCGTTTTGCAATTTATGTGTAAGTGATAGCCTATTTGTACCAAGAAAAATGTTGCTATAATGTACTAACAGCATAAACAACATTAACAGCATAAAAGTGAATTATTATCAAGGTTGTTCTTTGGTCAAAGAACATCCGGGTCAAAGAACAAGTGTCTAGCAAAGTATTTACAGCCTATTACACCTAAGCAAAAAAAATAATAATAATAATAAAAAATAATAATAATAATAACACATCAGTGGAATAATGCACTTTCAAATTCATTATTACCTAGTTTCAACATCTTAACTTCCATTGGCAGTAGTTTATGTCAGTTATGTCACCATGGTCAACGCAAAACAATGCATGTGAGGGCCTATATATATATATATATATATATGGTATATATATGGTGAGTAAATCAAAGCGCTATTCCTTTAAGTCAAGCAGCTTCTACCTGTATTAACTAAAGGGTGTGTGCATGTATTTACATCTCTGCTTCACATGAGTAACATTCTCTCTTTTTTTTAATTAAAGAGTGAACTGCCGAAGCAAATCTAACTACATACAGACAAACACAAAACAGTTTACATCAAAAAACCGAGTACATCTGACATCTGTTGACTGATGTTAGAGCACACTAGTAAATGTGGGCTTAACAGAAAGGTGCAAAGATCATGCGGAACAAGACACACTCACTCATCACTGCTGGCTCTAATATATTTTACTCTATTGTGGAACGCGAACTTACCATCGTCGTGCAGGCGCGCGGCAGCAAGCTGCTCCACTAATGAGGGAATTTTATCCCACTGACATTCCGAACGGCAGCGGTCCACCTCCGTTTCTAAGCGGTACTGAGAGAATGAGAGTCGAGAAGACATCCCGCCTGCGTCTCTGGGACCGCGCTCCACCGACACCAGAGGAGTGACTGCCGACTGTCAACGGAAAACTCACTGAGCATGTGCAAACAAACATGATAAAGGCTTTGCCCATTTCAGTGACAGAAGTATATTGATTTGTCTGTAAACTGAATTAAAGCGATAACAACAACCTTCGTTTTTAAATGTTAAATATGTTTATTTCTGCTAAGTTGCATTCAGTTACTTTTTGTTTCCACATTTTCTGAACTGATTTTTATTCTTTATACTATGACAATCGTTATATCATTATTTGAAAGTGAATGCTCATTATTTTGACATCAACATTTATGATAGATTTTAAAATAAGATTTCAATTAGGATATGCATAACTGGAAATGTAAATGGAAACAAAGGGATATGAATTTTGTTTACGCCTATTGTTTCCCATATTGTTATTTTGTGGCATGGGCTCATGAATATTAAATATGAACTTCTCCCAAACTCTTTCATTACCTCACCCTATCCCTAACCAGATGTAGGCTATATGAATTGCTTTCTTCAGATGAACAGTGAGCTCATAATACAAGTTTAATGAACCCCCAATTTGATGCTTCAGAAACCTCACAAAGCAAACAAAAGCATCCATACGAACCCAATTACTGTATCAGTGTCTTTAAAGTGAATATATATGTGTGAGAGGAATTTTTTTAATATCTAGGCTTTTAAACTATAAACCAACTTTGAGAGTAACTGACACTTGCATTAACTGGACAAAGAAAAGCTGTATATTCCACAGCATGAGGCTTAGTAAATTATTAAAGAATGTTTGGGTGGAGAATGCCTTTAATCACATTGTGTTTCTTAATTTACAATGACAACCCACTACCAGGTTTTTTTCTGTGGATATGTAAAGGGAACAATGATACTTTTTAAATAATAATTGCATTACCCTAGGCTACAGTGGTTAGTCTGTGGATTTTACAAAAGGCTTTAGAGAGAAGAAAAACTATTATACATTGAATTTTCCCCCACGTCATATTATTAATTTTCCAAGCCATTCAATTTACTGTTACTCTTTATTTCCAAATTGTGTGGAGACCCTATACTTACATTTGGTTCCTTGTTTGGGGTAGTCTTAGTCCTATAGTGGAAAACCTTTCATTGGTCAGATGGGATCATTATGTGGTGCAACCAGCCACATATGTTCCAAAATTCATTTGAACCGGTTCACCCCAAAAATTAACATCACTGACACATCCTCATGCTATTCTAAGACATCCTGGTGTTATTCCTAGGCTTTTTTTTATTCTACAAAATATCACCTGTGAGATATTTTGAAGAGTGTTAGCCACAACAAGGTTTTGGGCCCTTTGCACAGTGTATTGCCTCAGGGCAGTGACCCTGTAAATTATGTGATTTTTGCGTGAACACATTTACCATCAATATCAGATAAAACCTCCAAAACTATGATAAAATTTTATAAAAACAAACTATTTCAACCAACCGTTGAAAAACAAACATTTGTTTAACAGTGCAACATCCTTTGTGTGTGCTCAGTCTTACACACACAGCAAACACTGAGCTGCAATACAGGTCAAAAGGAATGCGTTAAGAGTCTGCCAAGACCTTAAATGTACTTTAACAAGTCTTCTTTACAAAGCAAAGCCTTGTCCATGACAACTATGTCCTATTTCCCTGAAATCCCTCCACTGCAAGATGACTAAATCTATTTAAGCAATTAAATCTTGTTAACTATTTGCAGGGCTGGTTGTAATAGAATTACCAGATCAAGAAAAGGATCTGCTTCCAACATACAGTCTGGAATGAGATCAAGTTATGAGTCTGTTTACATGAAAATGCTGGCTATTTAATGCAAAAACTTGCCCACGAAATGCAAATGCTAATAAAATGAGACGCCTGTCCTGACCCCATACTGAAATAATGGCCCCATCTAGTGGGCTACTTAAAATAATCCTGCTTGAAAAATTTTAGCAAGACATGTACACCTACAATCTGCTGATATTAAAGCCATCTACTGTACACACGTCACGAAAGCGTTCACAATTTCTAGCGGAGATTTTTCTGATTGACAACAGAGGGCGGACCGCTGACTACTTTTCAACGTTTACCGAAACGTTTTTCTTTTTTTCTAGAAGAGCCCGAAGCTGTTTTGTAAAATGTATTGTGAAATTATTAAATTATATAGTAGGTAGTTTTAGCGTGGCATATTCAAGGCATATAATCAAATGCATTTTCAGCTATCAAAATAATATTGATTTTAAAAACTCAATAAAGTATAATACTAAATCAATCATTAGCCTATTCTACTGCTAACACGATAGCCATGAAAATATACAATAAAAGAACTATAGGAAACATCACAGCACATCTACTGACTATGAGATTTCTACGATAGCAACATCAAACTGAACCTCCAGCCGTCGGAAAATAGATTTGGCCCTTTCATTTTCCTTGCAGTGGTTTGCCATGCAGGTGACCGTGGTGATCTATTAACTAGCCACAAAATCATCACAATCATCATGAAAGTTACAGAAGCGCTCATTCATTCCCCTGCTATGACACAACGTGTGGATTACACCAGTGCTCTGCCTTATTATGACGCTTTAGTCAAATCCAATCAGCGTGCAGCTGTCGTGTTCTGAAAAAAAAGATTTCGCATAATTTCTAATTTATTATTCCTGATATCACTTTGAAGTGTGAATATAACTAATGGTTTAATAGCACGTTTAATTATGCACTAACATGACTGGCCATATTATGTAGTTACATTTTTTAAGCCATTTTAAAAGCTGTTCCTAATCAGTTTACCAGACACGCCCAGTGCAATTATTCGATAGCTGTTCAGTATAAGATATTGTCTTTTATTTATATATTTGTAAAATTATTATTAAAAACGACAAATTATGACTATCTGAGATCTGATTCGGCTAACTATTTTATACACAAATATAAACGTAATAAGAGCAATCCACGTCGAGTGTTTTACTACTAATGTCATATAAGATATAACATTGTATTTTTACAGGATCAACGTAGAATAAAAACAAACTAGAAATAAAACGTTGTTAAAATGTGTCCAATCAGAGATTAGCTGTCGTGTCCATAAGGTGAAAGGCAACTACGGCAAGCGAAGCAGTCAGAAAGAGCGGCGCTGAATAAACAACAGCAGGAGTTCGTTGTTACTCCACTGTGGCTGAACAAACAGGACGAATATTTGCCCGTCAATTGTGATTTAGAGCTGTGAGTAATTTATGTTTATGCTCTTATGTCGCTGTATTTGTATTCAGATGCTTGAACTTGAGCAACGGCAACATATAACAGAGACAACTGTTAAAACAATGTTCAAGTTCATCCATATGGTGTTAAGGGTAAGAACATTTACCCTTAACACCAGATTTATAAGAATAGATATAAGTTTTTCGTAATGGTAAATATTTAGAAATCTTAACTTTAAGATTAGGGCACCTTAAAATGTGTGTATGCTGTTACTGGTAAAATATTTATCGGTGAGAGAAGTTTTAGCTGCAGTAATGAATGAAACTGTTATTCTAATTTCTTGCTCTCCCGTCATTGTCTTGTGATTTCAGTGTAATGAGATTGAGAGAAATATCTGGGCAGCTCAGATTATGGAGCTGGTTCCTGGTCTGCTCCAGCTGTATGCTGTCTATATGGGCCCATGGAGGACACCATGGGGAACCAGTTGGTTCAAATCAAGTGCCCCCACCAATCACCCGATTAGACAGGAACATGGTTCAGGATAAAGAGTACGTTTTTTTTTTCTCTTCTTTCTTGCATAAAAAAATAGTAGGTTTCAAATAGGCCTTAAAGCCTATACATATTTCAATATTATGTTTCTTGAGCAGCAGAACATAATATTCATAGGATTTCCAAAGGACAATGAAGAATGGAGTAATGATGTTGAAAACTACATCCAATAGTAATTGTAATAAATCCAATTGTAATAAATCTTCAATTTTAGAGTATTTTGATAAATAAATGAAATAAATGAACCCCTGGTGAGCAGAATAGGCTTCTTTTTAAAATATTTTACAAATATTTTAAGAGCCTATTCTCCAGATATGTAGATTGCATCAAATCATGTACAGGATGAAACCCATCTCGTACCTGATTTGATGCACTCTTTTCCAAATGACCCTTGTGACAGAGCAGCTTGACCTGATCTCTGTATTTCAGCAAATATATTGGAAAAGCAAAGGTTGTACTCTCTTTCTCTCTTTCTCTTTCACATGTTTATACATTTTTTTAGACATCACAATAACAATTCTGTAACTTCAGTAAAGAAGTCATAATTTGATGGATTAACCCTGTATTTTAATTGCAACAAATGAAAACGTTTGTTATTCTGACCAATTGTCATTTTCCGAAAAAATTAAACTAAATGTTCTAAATGACAATTTATTTTAAATGTTTGACAATCATGTTGTTCTTTATTTATACCGTATAAAGGCTATCAGTAGATTTGTTTACAGATACTTGGCAGAACATGAACCATGAAAATTCAGCATATCTGCTTTCTAAATGCATGTAGATGTTATTGCAAACCATCTATCCATGCCTGTATTTCATTTTTAAAAAGTCTCTTGTTTATTCTAGTACCTCAGAGTGATTGTGCCAAAGGTCACGGTTTTCAACTGAGGCTGATCATTTTATGATTACTTTATGATTTTGGCTAAATCTGCTATAAGTATCACTACTAATATTATTCTCACTGTATTTGAACCTTTCTTGTGTTCCGTTGTAGCCATATCATGGAGCATTTAGAAGGGATGGTTGAAAAGCTAGAGTCAGACATGACTCCTCAAGAGCTGCAGCTTCACTATTTTAAGATGCACGATTATGATGGCAACAATCTGCTGGATGGACTTGAGCTTGCCACTGCCATTACTCATGTTCATAGGGAGGTGTGTGCTTTGATATTGAACTTGACATTATGCTGTGTACCCTACACGTTTAAAGTTTGGACAAATCATTCTTTAATAAGCATTGCATTGCATTTATACATATTAATGTTCCACTGACAGTAATAGTAATAAATACATATTTTTTTTAAATTCTTAAAAATGCTTGAGTTTTAAACTAGTAAAAAAACAAGTGAAAAAAAAAAAAAAAAAGAAAAAACATAATATATTTAAATTTATGTTTGACATGGAAATGACAGTAATTCAATGTTGGGCTTGGGACAAATATACCATCAAAAATGTTCTTAGAATACTGTACTATAGAATAAAATTGATTATCTGGTAAAATGCGATGAAGTATGTAATTTGCCACACTTGTAAAGTGCTGGAAAAGTTCAAAGATGCACCTGGAAAGTGCTTAAGTTTGACTTTTGAAAAGGTGTAAGAACCCTGGATTTATTAAAGACCAGATAGCTAATGTTACCTCAAACTGCAGTCAAAAAAATGTAATAATTAAATGAACAGAAATGAACAAATGCATATCAACCAAAAAATAAACGTAAATTGATCACAAAATAAATACAGCTTATCAGTGGATGGCTAAACATTAACAAGAGGTGCTTGAAACTCCTTGCACACTGCTCATTATCACATTGACTAGACAGCAGGTTACACCAGGATACATGATGCGGCACTGCTCAAGTATGAGTAATTTACATTTCTATTCATCTCAAAGTGTTCCTAATAAACAGGCTGCAGGTGTGTAGGGGCAGAGTTCAATCTCAAAACTAAAGAAAACCAATCAGTGGAAAAAAAGTATGCACAAATAGAAACAAAGCTTTGACTAACATATATGGGGTATATCTTTTATAGATTGAAAATAAAATGTATGTAATATACAAAATGCATGCTTTTAGCTGTCATGTTTTTCCCCTTCCAGTTATAACTAACGTTGTCACCTAACCTTGGTTTCCAGGAAAAAGGAGATGATAGCCAACCAATGAGGGAAGAGGATCTCATCAACCTTATTGATGATGTTCTCAGAGACGATGACAAAAACAATGATGGCTACATTGACTATGCAGAGTTTGCAAGATCTCTGGAGTAGTAAAAAAAACAAAACAAAAAAAACTGCAACAACAGAAACACCCACAGCCTTACTGTGAATGCAGATTACCTCTAAAATACAAGTCTCCAGGACATTCCTTCGTGTGTGCGATTTCACAGGCACAGCATATTCATGCTTTAGTATAACCAGTATTAAATATAAAAAAATATAAATGGTGAGGGGCATCTCACTGATAAGAGGTGTTGTGTATTCATGCCATCATAATTTTTGCACTCACATTTGTATATTTCCTGTCAGAATAGACTCTTGATGTATAAACTGCCTAATTTGTCATCTGTAAAAATGGATACATTGCTATTATTGAATAAATGCTTTGCAGTGACGCTCTCCTGCAAAGCTATTGGTTAAATGAAGCTAAAGTGGGACAAATTTGCTGCTCCGCTAATGAATGATTGAAAACATGCTCTGTCTGCCTTAAAGAGATCATCATTCTGACTTTCATTATTTTAAAATGCCAAATGAAAATTATTTGAAAGAAAAAAAATTCACATCGTGACCTGAGCTGAGAACATCTACATGTATAGATTAAAGCTCATGTGTGCATTATGCCTATTTGCACCTATAAAACTATAAAATTCCCTATGTAGCTTTTCTTTGGTGTTATTTTGATTGATTTTAATAACAGCCAGATAATTTTTAAAACAATAATGAGAACGTCATCATCCAAACAATAAGTGTTAACTGATTTTCAACATATTATGGACACAAAATATCCAAATGCTCACTTGAATGCACTTTTTCTCAAAATTAGAAAACATTTTGAATGTTTTTGGAGTGAAGCAACTGTTGGAATATTAGAATGAGAAACCTTTAAACCTTTAGTCATGTTTGCATTTTCTTTTTTTCTGAGAAAAATATTTCTTACAAAACTACTTGCTACTATTTGGAAAATCACACAAAACTGTGATCAAAATAAAGTAAAAATACAAACTTTTCCTTGAAAATGATATGATAGTTTTCAGTCAGAACTGTATTTAAGCGCCCATTATGCAGTATAGTATATGAAAATAGTTTTTTTTTTTTTATGACACATTTTCAAGAAACATTTTCATTGACCAATGTGTGTTCATTTTACATACATAACATGGCAAAATCAACATAATTTCACATAAAATGTCTAACTTGTTTTTTTTGTTTTTTTTTTTTGTTTTTTTTACCTAAGCTGGTTATTGATTACTTGGAGTAATGTAATTCAGATGTACATAGGGTCTGTTGTACATTTCAATGGAGATAAAAATGACGTTCATAATGGTCCTTATTTATAATCCTTAACGTGTTCAGTGTAACAAGAACCTAGTTTAGCTGTTGAAGTTGTGTATTGACAAAGGTAATCAATATAAATGTAATTATTTTTGTCTAAGATGCAACAAAAGAATGTTCTATGTGATTCCAAATGTAATAAAGATCAATCTTGAAAAAAATCAATCTTGCTTTTTCTTTAAAACCTTTATTCTGTAGATTCTTGCACAAAAGGGGAGATAAAAAGCTCAATAGCACATCATTATTTTCACTAGTTCCAGTGACTAGTACTTTCCAGTCCTGGCACTGAGGCCAGTGAAAGCACTGACGTGGTGGATGGCCCAATGTTGCGCAATTGATTGTACCAGTCATTAGGCTGTCGGGTGGCTTGTGATGGAACAGAACCAGAAGGGCTGGAGAAATGACTGCCAGAAGACGGATGGGGTGGGTAGCCTCCAGGGGGCAGCACTGAAGAGAATTGTGGGACATGAGGCAGGGAATGAGGGCACTGGCACTGCCGCCCCATGGCAGTGGAAGACACACGCATGGTGCTAAAGAGAGGCCCTCGCACTGGCAACATGCTTACTGCCAGCGACTTCTGGGTGATACGGTCCTGCTTCCTCTGCTTGGCACGACGGTTCTGGAACCATACCTGTAGGTTTAGCTAAAAGTCAGCTCAGGTAATCAAACCAGAGAGTCAAGATTTGCCCACTTAACATATAAAGTTATATGTACAGTCAAGCCTGAAAATATTCATATCCCTGGGAAATTCTGACTTTTATTCTTTTATTTATTACTCACTGAGCTCTTTTGTTTTAGCCATGACTGTTAAATAAAAGTGACTAAGTCAGAATTTGCCAGGGGTATGAATAATTTTGTGCTTCACTATGCTTTATATATTGTTATATATATAAAAACATAAAATAGCTAAATAAACATGCTTTCCATGATGTACATCCTTGAAACTTAAAACACTAAATAAATGAAATGGCCAGCTGAGAGGCCTGATCTAAACCTGATTGAAAGTCTTTGAAAAACCTTTGGCGACAAAGTTTTAACAAAGAACCCCACTGGAAGAAGTGTGGATCAAACCAGAAAAGTCTGAGAGACTAGTGATGTCCTGTCAGAAACTATGGTGTGCTGTGAAAAACTAGAGATGTGCTGTGGCCACAGAGGTGCTGAAGTCATACAAACCAACATTTTCTAGTCAATTTTGACTGCTTTACCCTTCAGAAATTTTTATTGTAATCTTTCTTCATGCTAGAGTCATCAATGTTATTTAATTTTGCTCAATGTTTTTAACTTAAAGAGTTGTGCCTTGGTTATTTTGAGCAAAAAACTGCTCTACTAGCATAGTATAGCCACAACTGGTAAAAATCCTTTAAATTCGGAACTATATACTTTATAATTTAAAATGTTGGCCTCTCTATATCTTTAGTGTTACACAAATAATCTAGACATTTCTATAGCAACAAGTAATGTGAAAAACATTAATAAAGTTAGAAATTATTGTATATTTCCAAAAAATATTTCTTATTGATGTTTTTTTTGTGTTAATCTAAAGACAAAATTTTACAATAATTTGGGGGAAAAAGGGAATGTAAATATTTATTGACTATAGAACGCATTAGTTAGTTCCATTAGTTCCTTTAGTTATTGCTAGTTAATTTATTTACTAACTAGAACTAAGACTGAAAAATACTTTAAGGCATTTATATATCATTGTTCAAAGGTAACATTAATTAATGCATGGTGTTAACAAGGACTGTAAAACAAAAAGTGATAAATACTATAATAAATTTATATTGTTTGTGTTAGTAAATACATTAACTAATAGAACCTTATTAAAAAGTCTTAGTCATAATTTACCAACTATTCTGCACTTCTTCTGAATTTTGGATGTTCAAACTCACAAGCTCCATTGAAGTCCACTATAAAGAGAAAATGCCTAAAAGGTTTTTTTTTTTCTTCATAATTTATTGACAACTGAAGAAAGAAAGAAATTAATATCTTGGATGACACGGGGGTGATAAAATTATCTGTAAATTCTTGTTCTGTAAGTGTACGAATCATTTAAAACTTCTCTTTATTTCTTAGCAAAAGTGAAGTGAAATCTCTCCGCCAAAAACTTTTACTGCTATGTAAAAGAAGGCTTTGAGAGCAGCCGAGAGTGGCAGACAGGTTGTGCATTGCTCAACTTTATGCAAATGTAGATCGAAAAAATTCTGGCCGACAATCAATCGCCGTGAAATGTAGGCACGACATGCAATTGAAGTGGGTTTCCGAGTGTTTGCAGAACTGGTGGATTACTGAGCTGAAATCACTCACACGTAGACTTTTACACTTGTTTTACAAATGTTTCCCCTACTGCAAAACTACTGCAACCCCTACTGTTTTCCACCTGGTTAGTTTGCAAGCAGCACAATGAAAGAGCAGGCTGTGCTCTGAGAGCAGATTTTGAGGAAAAATATGGATAAATACAGGCCCTAGTGTGAATATTATTTGAAATTATAAATTGTTTTTAACAAAAGTACATCTCTTTCAACGTGATAATTGAAGCTTTTATTTTATGTCACAGAATGAAAGATCTTTTTGATTTTTTTTCAAAGAACGGAAGGTCTTTTTGATTTTCAATAAAAATAAATCCTCAGTGCGTCACATAAAATCAGTCGACAGGCTACCATTATAGAAAGTTTTCATTTTTCTTAAAGATTTGTAACAGTCTTTAACATATTGTACATACAAAAAAAGCAATTTACAGAGGAAAATTCTTATATCTACGTAAGAAGATTTTTATGAAATGAGTTTAGCATTAATGAAGCAGTAGAAGTGAACCAAACAGTCACTGAACGCTTCTGTAGCATTCGCTATCAGTGTGATCCACCCCAGAACTATATAGTTACTAGTAGTAACATCAGGTTAACAATCATGTTAGTTAAATGCTTATTACCTGTATGCGAGCCTCATTAAGTTTGGTGGCCATGGCAAGCTCCTCTCTGTAGTAGATATCAGGATAGTGGTTCTGTCTGAAAGCCAACTCCAGGTGTTCCAGCTGTTCATTGCTGAAGGTAGTTCGGTGTCTCCGGCGGGATGGTGAAGGGTATGGTCTTGCTCGTGCTCCACCATCCCTGACACTCTCAGATGTCTGAGAATCTTTTTTTGGGTGAATTTGAACATCTATATCTTACAGGGTGAAAGTCAAAAAGATGAATTCACTAAGACTCTTTGTCACTCCTAAAGTCTTGGCTCAGGCCTCTATCTCTAGTTACACGCTATTTCCTATTGACAGTGACAGATTTTCATCAACTACTAAAACTCTGAGATGTTGGATTTGCAGAAACACATTTCTAAAATGATGTTCCCTGAGGAAGGGGATTTAAGAGCCCTAATGCTTCCAAACAAACTTCCAGGAATTCAAAAGACAGCGGGCTTTGTCACCTGAACTCAATATCGTGAGAGGTAGGAATGTCAGAACGTAGGATTATGCTTAGCTTAGGCAAACAATGGGCAAAAAAGTGACTAATTTGTCAAATTGTAGGACTCTTGGTTTCCAGTTGCTTTTCATTATCGTTGGGGGTAAAGGAAGTGCATCAAACTTGAAATTAGTTTTTTGAGTGCCATACTGTAACTAATTGTAATAGAAAATACACCTTCACAATGTGAGTAAAACCACAAATGAACCACTTTTAAAAATACTAATTTTTCTAATTTTTCTGTTCAAAATACTCACCCACTCATCATAACTGGATTATATTTCATTTTAAATTCATTTGTTATATTTGTAATTAAATTGTTCTATATTGATATAATTTCACCATGACATTTTTTTAAGAAGTACTTAATTGAGACGCACAACTTAATTTGAATTGTTTTTACAGATTAGATTTGTTGTATTTATTTTTGTTTAATGACAGCATGACAAAAGCGTATTAGAAAATTTAAGCTTTTGCCTCTTGTTAAATGTTTTAAGTGTGAAAATAAAATAAAATAAGACAAAAAAATATGCTCTCAAAGTGTCAGCTTGTTGTTTTAATTATAAATATCATTTTTTATAACCCAATTTAAAGGCATATTATAACCCAAAAAAGACATTTCTGTCACCATTCACTCACCCTTCACTTGTTCCAAGACTTAATTTCTTTTGTTGAATACAAAAGAAGATACGTTTATGAAAGCTGAAATCCTGTAACCATTGACTTTCACAGTATTTGTTTTCCTTACCATGGAAGTCAATAGTTACATATTTTAAACATTCTTCAAAATACCTTCTTTAGTGTTTAACAGAAGAAAGAAACTCATAAATGTTTGGGGGTGAGTACATTTTCATTTTCGGCTGAACTTTCCCTTTAACCACAATTCTGGACAAATATTTTCATTCGACATCTTGAACACTTGATGATAGTGTAGTATCTCTTTTACTTTTCTGCACATTTATGTCTGCTCTGGCATCAGTACCACTCTAGTTTAAAGTTGTCATTCTGATACATTTCTTGTGATGTTTCTTGCTAAATTACTTTTGCTATTTTACATTTTTCTCATCATCAAATATAATAGAATCATGTAAAAGGCTAGAAAGGTTTTGTAGACTTGCTAAAAGCAATTTTCTTACCTGCACTTGAGCTAACCGTGACCTCAGAGTAATTTTCAGGGAACTGTTGCTGAGGTTTCTCTATGTCCATTTCAGACTCTCTCTGGGCTTCAGGCAGGATTCAGGCTTGACCTCCGTTCAAACCACATTATACTTCTTCACAGTTGTGACATCACAGCGCGGTTACACCTCTCACCCATTTGGTCAATGTGATGGTGGGTGAAACCCACAGTAACCTGAGTCTGTTATTGTCGGTGTGAACTGAGATCATTTGAGTATTTGTGAGCAAATAAAAGAATAAAAGAATCAAGATAAGTGGTGCAGTGACATTTTGTTTAATCACTGATATAATTTGCAATTATAAGAAGGTTTTATTTTGACCGATTTAACCACCAGGGGGCAGAGTAAACAAAAGAAATAGACACAAGAGGAACAGTCTCTAGACCGCACACAGGCCTAAGCGCAAGAACAAAAAATAAGCTGTTTCATTTTAATCAAGTATAATTAGATCAAAATGTTTAATAATGTTATCACATTATGAAGAAGGTTTAACAGAAAATCAAAAGAAAAGCTTAGTCTACTTCACATACCAACCATTGCCCACTTAACAGTCTGTCCATTTTGTCCATGTCATTTATTAAAGAGCATGTTAATGTAAAATATTTGATGCATTAATAATAAGGTGCATATGAATTTGGATACTACGAAAGGCTCTTAACATTAACCCAGAGTTAGCAGTGCATTTGCAGAGTTAATGCACAATTGGGCCTAGGATAAAATGTTTTTACCATAATTGGAAAGGTCATGAATGTCAATAAGCTCTGCTCTCTTGCTCCAATGGCTCATGTCTCTAACACTCACACAGCATTATGTACTCTGAAATACACAACATGCAAAGTAATCATAAGTTGTAAAAAAAATAATTTAACAAACTGAGCAAATAATTTAACAAACTGATCCTTAGTAAAATATGACCTTACATAAAATAATATTAAATTTTTTTTAAAAATAAAATTAATATTAAATTTGGGGGTGACACAGCGGCTCAATGGTTAGCACTGTCGCCTCACAGCAAGAAGGTCGCTGGTTCGAGTCCCAGCTGGTCCAGTTGGCATTTCTGTGTGGAGTTTGCATGTTCTCCTCGTGTTGGCCTAGGTTTCCTCCAGGTGCTCCAGTTTCCCCCACAGTCCAAAGACATGCTATAGGTAAACTGAATAAACTAAATTGGTGTAGTCTTTGTGTGTGCATGTAAGAGTGTATGGGTGTTTCCCAGTACTGGGTTGCAGCTTTAAGGGCATCCGCTGTGTAAAACATGCTGGATAAATTGGCGCTTCATTCCGCTGTGGTGACCCCTGACGAATAAAGGGACTAAGTCGAAAGAAAATTAATGAATGAATGAATATTAAATTTGGATACTTAATGTGAATTCAAATAATGAAAGCACATAAACATCTTGGTTCGTCTTAAATTTGCATTGTAATGTTCACATTCAGTAGCATTTATAAGACTTCAGCTGTGTAAATGTCTAATAACTGCTGTTAAGAATGCAAGCCTCAAAGCACAGCTCAAATGAAAAGGAAGCAAATGGGTGTGTGTGTGTGTGTGTGTGTGTGTGTGTGTGTGTGTG
>CAIGQW010052034.1:649992-691819 GCA_903798125.1 Danio choprae
ATCTGTGTATGTGTTTCTGTGTGTGTGTGTGCGTGTGCGTGTGTGTGTGTGTGTGTGTGTGTGTGTGTGTGTGTGTGTCTGAGTAGGCAGGGTCAGCCCAAGGGCCTTTTCCCAGAGCTAGAGAATCACAGGGACTAGCCAAACTCTGTAGACCCCCGAAATCTGTGGCCAGCCTGCCCCCCTCAAACCCTTTGGGAATTTCCAAAAGTTTAAGGAATTCTGACTCAGATTAGACCCAGTACAGAACTTGGAGCATGCTCTGCCCTAGAGGCCCACTGTTTAACCACAACCATACTCACATGCACAGACTTGTGCATACACACAATATAAAAGCTTATATGCTCATGCAAAATTGTATTGATACTCAGAGAGAAACTCTCTTCCCAATTTCCAGGGACTGATTTAAGATTGACCTCCCTGGCCATCCCTTAGCCCTGATGGAAGGAATGTAACCTAACACTCTCTACCCTGTTCTGCCTGGTGGCTTGCATGTCTGTATTTGTTTATGTGTGCAGACTCTAAAAAAGGCGAATGGTAACACAGGATCATTTTTTCCATTAACTAAGAAAATTAAAAAAGGCATGAAATTATTTATTTAAAAAAATAAAATAAAAAATAACAGTTAGTCGCCTCGCAGCAAAAAGGTCGTTGGTGACCTGGTGCAGTTGTAAGGTGAGCTGCATGCAAAGTTTTTAATGCACACACCAAATCCAACTCGCCACAGCCAGGCCAGATTCTCCCCATTCACAGTCACCCAAAGCACCCCGCTCACCTGCATACTGATCACTTACACACCAGGACATCATCCCCACTCACACAGCTCTGGTCTCGTCCCCCTTCTGTGTGTGTGTGAATAAGAAAGTATATGGATATTTTACAGCACTGAGGGTTCGTGAATTAGTGTAATCTCAGTGCTGGGTTGTGGCTAGAAGGGCAGCTGCTGCATAAAAACATATGTCAGAGTAATTGGTGGTTCATTCTGCTGTGGCAACCCCTGATAAATCAGGGACCAAGGAAAGTGAGTAAATAAAAGAACAGTACTATTAACAAATTTGTGTTTGATTCCACTGACAACAGACTGTTGCATGACTCACGGTGCATGTCTTCAGCATTTGCATGTACTTTAGGTCAGGATTTATGCCATCCAGTCATGATGATTAGCCATGTCATTAGGAGGAGATCACTTGCCAAAACACAGACTGAAATGTTGTTCTGGGATCAATAATACATTTGATAAACCACAACATTTCCATGTGAGACAACAATGATCTTCCCCCCCCCCCCCATTAGTTATTTAATCCTTCATAAATTTATATTTACCCCATTATGTATGTAGGAATTTTATTTTAAAAACAGGAGAAGCAAATTGTTTATGTGTTACCGAGCAGCAACTGCATGAGACATGTTCAAACTCGTGCCAGGATGCAAAATGCTTGATTTACAGATTATACATTTATTCAGCTCCACCCTGAAGAGGCATAAGGTTTGCTCAACTGTATATTTTCTTAATCATTGTGTTTATTGTGCAATTTGTTGCATATGTTTCACCAAACACATGTAGACTTCTGAATCGTGCCGACCACTCAGCTCAACAGTTATCTGTTCATGCAGAAGTTGATATTAATTCCTGGAGTTTTCATTGACAATATAGCTTAAAAATACAACACACTACATCTGTATCAGTCTCTTTTGTCAAGTTTAATTATAATTTAGCCTTTAATTATAATTTAGCCTTGTGAGCAAAAAAGGTTAGCATTACTCTAATGGGTTTATATTAGATAGATGTAAGTAAAATAAACCTTATGAGTGGAGCTCATTAATATTAACCACCAATCATTATGGATGTTCTGATTCTAGTCCATTTTATGGAGTAATAAATGAGCAAAACAGTTTCTGGAGATTCTTTGAACCCACCTAAACCACATACCTACTATGTAGATATCACAAAACAATTTTTGACTTATTTTGACAATTAACTTATTGAATGAATGTAGTATATGATATCTTTAATATGAATGTCACTGAACAAGGACGATCCTCTGAAGTACATCTCCACTGATCTCTGACAAGCATCTGATCTCCTCTGGCCAAATGGAAGAGAAGCAGACCTGCTGCAAAACTTTGCCCCTTGGTTGCCCAAATGTTTCAAAATTTCAAATGTTGATATCACATGACCCGATAAAATACACTCATTTTATCTCGGTATAAATTACAATTTTCAGTTATGCCTGTTATTTATCTACAGCATTCTTTGCAAACTAGTAATGACGACCAGCAAAATGCACTGGAAACCTTTTTTTTTTTTTTTTTAATGGTTACAGTTGTTTTTGTGGATTGTGAAGTTTTTAGTTTTTTTTAAGTTTCACACACATGGTCTTCATGAAAGATGTATTAAACAGAAAATCTCTTTAAATGATTTTCCATTTGTATGTGTATAAGAAGTGCAAGGTGAAAGAGAAAGTTTTATCAATGGCGACTCATGTGATAATAAACAGGTTTATATCTATAAAGGAGAACTTTATTAGCCTATAAAAGCTGTTCCCAGTTCAGCTAGACAGGCAATTATCCAGCTGTCTGGTGTTCCTCCCTCCCACATATTATACATGAGCGAGAGGGAAAGCAGATGTATAGTCTGCCGAAGTTCACTAGTAATGTGCACTCCTGTGTCTGGCGCACGACAGACTGTAAGTGAATGTGAGGGTGGAGCTTTCACCCATCCAAGCAGTCTTGACCTCTCAGTATATCCCTGTGGCTGTCTGGAGAAAGAGCAAGAGCGAGGAGACGCAGGTGCTTTCATGGGATCTCAGATGGGGCTGCAAGAAATAGGACACCACCATCACTCACAGGCATCCAGACAACACCTCGGCAAATCTACCCAGCCAGACAAACTTGCCAACAATTTGCACACACACATGATGCCAGCTCCAGCTCATTTTCAAAGACTTTCCAAAACAAAAAAGGTGAAGATAAGATTGATATGAATTTTCTTAAGAAAAAGAAAAGCTACCACCATAACACCACATTTTGCTTGCCACACAGTAAAATAGTCAAAAAGTCTTCCAGAAAGGAATTTCTGGAATTTATTG
Source organism: Danio choprae (assembly GCA_903798125.1). Classification (NCBI taxonomy): domain Eukaryota; kingdom Metazoa; phylum Chordata; class Actinopteri; order Cypriniformes; family Danionidae; genus Danio; species Danio choprae. Next base: position 653,079 of record CAIGQW010052034.1, read on the forward strand.
GAATTTTGATTAGGACTGCCTAACAACCACTTTGACAGTCCTTATCAAAATCAAAATGTTTATCAAAAAACATAAACTTCCTTTCTGGAAGACTTTTGATTATTAAACAGTGTTGCAAGCACAATTTATACATTAAAAAATAATAGCCTTATTATATTTAACAATAAATATAGGCCTATAAATACATATGTAAAATATGTATAGGGCAAGTTTTTTTTGAGAAATACGATTTTTAAGGATTGCCTTGCTCTACAATTACAAATGTAAACACTGCATAGACCACAAAAATATCTACAACAGCATGTTTTTATGTATTCTGAAAACACTTCAGTACACTTCATTTGGAGCTACAGTAACTTTGTGTTATTTCTGAGACTTTGACTTATGTTAATTACTTTGTTCACATGAGGGACATCACAAATAAAGGGAGATGACGCGAGTATTGTGGCTTAATGGTTAGTCAGTCTTGCTGGTTTGATTCCTGGTCTTGGCAGGAATTAAAGATGAGTGGAGTGAATGAACCTCACTTTCACATTTTGAGAAGGCTCACCTCACTTTAAACAGTATAGACAGATCTTCCTCCCCTCCTATTGAGAGTCTAAAGTTTATGCTTTGATGACCTACTGTGCAGTGCTCTAATTGGGATGACACTGTAGTCAATTTCAGGGTACTACATTTGTCTCTAGTATTATCAATCTTGCATGGAAAAAAATGTATAATCACATTACTGCTATGTTGAGAAATGCTTGCTGATGTTTTTTTTAGTTAAATTGACCACTGTATCCAATAAAACCCTATGGTTGTGTTTGTGTTGTGTTTGCTTCAAATAGAGTTGAGAAATAAGCAGATCTAGTGCACTTTAAGGCTTTTTTAAGATAAAATATTTTCTTTTCATGCAAGAAAAAAAAACTATTCTTTTTTTGTTTGTCTGTTTGTTTTTGGTGAATACTGTTTCATACAGTACACCCCTTGTTTCCTCTGGTATTTTCTGTGACGTTCCCAAAACTTTGTACTGGACCCAAGCGTGAGTGAATATACAGTTTTAATAAATAAACAGCAGCAGCTGTTGATGCAGTAAAAACAGTCTGAAGGTGGAGCTGGAAACCGTAGATCAGTGGTCTCAAACTCAATTCTTGGAGGGCCGCAGCTTTGCATAGTTTAGCTCCAACCACCTTCAATTCACTCCTGCTTAAAAGTCTATAGTATTCTTGAACACCTTGATTAGTTGGATCAGCTGTGTTTGATTAGGGTTGGAGCAAAGGCCCTCCAGGAATCGACTTTGAGACCTATGCTGTAAATGAAGGTGCAGAGGATATGATCCAAAGAAATTGAGAGCTCCAAACACAAGACCCAGATAAGAACTTGTCCGTCGTGGAGGATTTGGACGAGAAACAGACAGGGATGTGAATAACAATTGACTGGGCAGATTAATGGACGTATGAAAAACAGGCTTTAATTTGTAAATGTGAAACACAGGATAAATCCTCCTGTATGCTGGAGGAAGTTTAAAGCAGACAGCCACTGGATTAATGATTTTGGTGACAGTAAACAGGCCAATGAATTTGCAGATGAAAAAAAGTCATTCAGGTAGACACAGATAAACTGATCTATCAACATATTGTTCACAACTGCTTGGAAGACCACAAGGGCGTTGGACAGTCTGAAGGGATGAACAGAACATTCAAAGTGCCCCCTGGGGGTATTAAAAGTGACCTTTCATTTATCTAATGAATTACCCAAATAATACTCTAATATTACCCAAATAATAAGCCTTGCGGAGATCCAATTTCATTAAAAAATGTGCTTTGCAGAAGCTTAAAGGCTGAAGACATCAGCAGCAAAGGAGAGGTATTCTTCACCCATGACGCCAACATGACAACTCTCACTCCAGGAAATAAAGCATCCAGTTCAGATGAAGGTTGTAAAGTACCAGCCCAATTACTGCTGGAGTAATGGAGGTCTCTGTTTAAAAAATGTGGTTACCAGAAGTAATGGGATCAGTGGAATGAGTTATAGATGGTGAGATAGACAACTAAGCGTGTGGACAGCAATAGGTTGAGAGAGGGGAGCACAGAAAGATTTATCTTAAGATCTATAAATAAAGCAGAGAGATCTATAGATAAAGCAGTGTCAATGAAACTACTGCAGTCTGGTGTCTACTCTGATAGACAGATTGATGAATTCTAGTGTCTTAGGAAGCTCTAGAGCAAAAATTTCATCCTTGATACAACTGGCCAGGCCATGGAACATGTTTCACTACACTTCTGTGTTCCACTTGCACTCCGCAACCAGCACGAGAAACTCTACTAAAACGGCTGGAGTAGTTGGTCACCAACTATACACAGAATTGTGTCTAGTTGGTGTACTGTGTCTCAATGGAGTAGTTGGTGACACTATGAGCCCCTTGACATAACTCTGCAAAAAGCCGCACTGCCTCTCTGCCAGACACCGCTCGATCAAATACTTTCATGATCTCCTCAGACAAAGCCATGAAGGGGAAACAACACAAAAGTCTCCATTCCCACACAGTAGTTTCCAGCGTTGTAACACATTATCTTAGACTCTTCAGTTGAGAATGAGGAGGGCTGCAGGCAGATGTACAATGAGCACAATGAATCAGAATCAATAAGAGCTTTATTACCAGGTATGTTTACACACATGAGGAATGTGTTTTCGTGACAGATGTTTCCAGTGCAAAAGAATGACAGTGAAAGGACAAAGACACAGATAATAAAGGAATAAAAAATAAGAATATACAACTTTGACAAATGTATGTACAGTATATTATTATATACAATATTTTGTAAATAGCTATATTATGTGCTAATTAAAATACTAACTATGTGTGCTGTTAGATATATGGGTGTATGTGTATATAAATAGTGTTTGTTCCTCAATTATGATCAAGTGCTCATAAGACGGATAGCCAGTGGGAAGAAACTGGTCCTGTGTCTGACTTTTCTTGTGCACAGTGCACAGTGCTCTGTAGCATCGACTAGACCGTAAAACTTCAAAGAATGAGTGTGCTGGATGTGAGGAGTCCAGAGTGATTTTGCCAACCCTTTTGCTCACTCGGGATAAGTACAATTCTTGGAGAGTAGGGAGGGTGGTAGGGATGCTGCTGCTGGGCAGTGAGCTCTGACACCTGGGTGACTAAAGCTTGACTGGTAGCTGTCATGTGCTCATCCTTGTGATGCATTTGGAAGGGGGTGTCGGTTAAAAAGTCTGTCAGATCGGAAACACGCTGAATCCATAATGATCAGTTTGTTCGGTCACATTTGCAAAAATGAAGTACTGGACTTAAGTGCGAGTGAATATACAGTTTATTGAATAAACAGCAGCAGCTGTAAATGCAATAAAAACTCTTCCCAAAACTTATATCAAAGTGCGGCTGGAAGCCGCAGATGAAGATGCAGAGGATATGATCCAAAGGTATAGGGAGGAAGGAATAATTAGAAGAAAAAAAAATTGTGCTTGCACTGAGAAATTCTACATTTTAGTAGCAGTCACTAGGTAGGACATGATTGTGGGTGTTTGTGCAGAGAACAACCATGTGTGCAATTCCCAATATATCAGAACTGACTTAGCAGCTTCTAACTCACTCACTCCCTCCCTTCAGCTCTCTCTCTCTCTCCCTTTCTGCCATATTCTCCCAAATCTCTGCTGAACTTTGCCCTTTGCAAACTCATGCCAAGCCACAATGAACCTATGGAGTCCATGACATAATATTTAAATGATAACAAAAAGAGAGAAAAAAATGTGAAAAAGCTTATTATTATATAAAAGAGGGAGTGAATTAGGAAATAGCTTTGGGAAACACAGAGAGTGAGAGGGAGCTATGCCACAATTTAAATTAAAACAGGATTTGAGAAAAATATGGAGGAAAAAGTGGAAAAAAGAAAGAAGGGGGGGGGGGTTGTTCTGTGGGTGTGGGGTGGGGGTGCTCTCCTCAGCATGTCCCCTGTCCTGTACCTCCTCATTTTCACATGCTGTTGTGTCTGGTGTGTTTTTTTTTGCACTTTTTAATGGGTGTCTTCCCAATCAGGCTTTTACTGCAGGAAATTTCAGCACACACCACATTGCGTGAGGCGACGAAGAGCTCCATTCTTGGCTGGGCTCAGCACCGTGCCAGGCTGTCTCACGCTTGACAGGGAGGAAGGGAGGTGAGGGGGAGGGGGGTTGTGGTGTGGGTCCTGTGCCAACATTACAGCTCTGCATATTTTTTTCTTCTCTGACAATAGTGAGTGTGACCAAGCTACTCCAAAAAAACTAAATGATAGAAAAGCAAGAGCAAGCAGACTCTTTTCTGGGATATATAGTGCAAACATACTTATTTGCTTTGCTGCTCTCCAGGTTTTGAGGTTTTACAGCATCTTCAGCTTTGTCAATGTGAGCGAGACAGGATTTTTTCTTTTTTTCAGTTGTTCGCCCTCTTCCTTCCACTCCACCTCCTTATTACTTATATTTTGTTTTGTCAGATTTCCAGCTCTCTATGTGAGGCCTTATTTTTTTGCTCTTTCTATGCCATCAGCCCCCTTTTCTTTTTTTCTGCCTTTTTTCTCATTCCACTCCAAAAACAGTGCTGTGGTTGAGCAGTGGTTGAATAGGAATAATATTTGCTGTACTTTGCCGCCTTCCTGGTCCTATTCTCCTCTAACATCAGGCCGTATTTTTAGCTGCACAGAGGGTTTGGTCATTTCCTGCGGCTGGTGTCGTGTGACGTTTGCAGTTGGAAAGGAGGTGCTCATGGTATTGATGCTTGTCCAAATAATGTGATCTGTGACCAGTGGTTCATTTGTATTAGCCAAAGCTACATCTACATGCTGAATACTTATGTTTGTGCCTTGAGTTTGTGTATGCAGTCAGAGCTGGATGTAGTATGATGTAAAAATAATTAATCACCATTACCAAGAAAACATCCACCCATAACTGCAGAGGAGAATTGAGAAGGAAAAGGGGAGCGACACTGTTTATTGGTTAGATCAATATAGAGTAGATATGTTTAGACCTTTTTAACAGTTTCAATAAATGTATCAATCAACTTTTCAATAACAAAAATAGTCAACTTTATTCATTCTAGAAAAGAAACACTTTCTATGGTTTTTCAGTAACAACTTCACACTATAAATACATTGCATATAGACTTTTATGTACACTTAAGATTTTATTTGGAAAAAAAAGGTTTTATTGTTTACACACGGGCTGGCTATTTTGGTAGTGATTTGTCACCACATGCAAGATATGCTGCTTTACAGATCCAATGGACTGTAAACAAAGGTCTGAGTTTATGTGTGTTTAGACGATATGTAGTTAATTGTTCGAGTGAAGGTAAATTTATTTTGTAGTTTTGTAGGTATACAACTAAACTCTGAAACAGCCTTAAAGTACAGTTTGGGAGGCAGACACACTCTCAGTTTAAAACTAGACTAAAGACACACATCTTTGCATTAGCTTAGACATAAACAAAAACGCATAACTTTTGAAATGTAAATACTTTAAAGGATTGTTAGGCTGCATTAATTAGGACTGGAGCCAGGAACGCTTCTTGAAAAGACACTATAATATGAATGGCATCTACGCTTATGTTAGTCTGTTTCTACTTATCCTAAGGTCTATATAATCTTGGATCCAACCAGTATCCTAAACAGAGGGCTGTTGTTGTTCTTGGATGAGTGGAGAGTGTGAGACTGATTCCTGCAAAGACCTCAGTGACAGTCGAGTCTTTTTTTCCTTCAGTTTCGTCAATTGATGGAGCTGCGCATCGGTGGACTTGCTCTTCAATGTTTTGGATTTCAGCAGTGACATTTGCATTACACTGAACTGAACTAAATTGAACTTCAAGTGTGACAACTGAACTTAAACTTAGTTTCAATTGACTAAAACTTCACATTAAGCTGTTTGACACAATCTACATTGTAAAAATGTGAAAATTGAATAAACACAAGTTTCTTTTTTAAAATTAACAATCTGCATTGTGTAAAGAGCTTTAAAAATAAAAGTGACTTGACTTGACTATTATCTTTGGGGTTCTCAAAGCTATTTGATGTTGTTCTTTTGAGTATATTGCTATTATTTGTAAAAAAAAATAAATAAATAACTTTTTAAATGTAGTAAAACTATATGTATATTACCATTTTATTATCTTTTGACCACTTAGAAATGATGCAAGTTGAATATAAACTGAAAAGCCACATAAGAGCCACCGTGTAATGAGTTGGAGAAGCTTTTAGACCACAGCTCCAACACTAATGAAAGTAATTACATTAAAAAAACAGACAAGAATGAGAAAACTGTACCAAGCGCATGAAAACATTGCTGGTATGATCACAGTGCAGAGGCGGGTGGTCTGGGGGGGGGGGGGGTGGGGGTGGGGGGGGTTATGGGAGCTGAGATGGTGCAGTCCTGGACCCCCTTCAGCACACTGGGAGATTTAAGAGCAGGATGAAAGGAACCTGGGCCACTCCGCGGTCACCTCTCTGATTCATCTTTCTGGGAAAAGCAGAGGGAGAGAAAACCACAGAAGACTCCCTCCTTCTTTATAGCTACAGACTCACTGACAGGCTAATCAAGACAACACAGAGAGAAAGACTGAGGATATAACATAACAAAGACAAGTATGCAACCACAAATGCTCTAGCTAATTCAGATATTGTGTGTAACTGTGTTCAGAAATGCGTTGGACCAAAATTCATTAAGGGACCCTTGTGTGTGTTTTTTTTTTTTTGCCAAATTGGGTGGTATAAAGGGCATTAGTGTAGGTAGTTTTCTCCTATTGGAATTTTTCCCTTTCAGGTCACTAAAGCTGTGTTCAAATTGTTCAGGTCACTAAATTGTTCAGGTCACTAAAGCTGTGTTCAAATGTTGCTTTAAAAGTGACATCAGATGAAACATTCACTTTTGTAGATTTTTTTTGTGTTTAGTTAAGTTTGTGCTGTGTCTACCAGCTCAGACAAGCTGAAAAAAAAACTTTCATCTTGTTTTTTTATAAACTATTGAGCTCATTTATAGGTCACAATTCACCCTTTTGAATTTTGTGCGAGTTTATATGTAACTAGCTAGAAATTTCGATGTCCTCTTATCCTGGCAAACTATGGACTCCGCCCTCCTTATGCTCCTTTTTGTAAAGAAAACAGTGCCTTTAATTTTTTTTATATTTGAATAATGAAACAATCCGGCTATGCAGTTTGCTGTGTGTTCAGATTATACAGAATCTCAATTTCAGAAGTGACAACAGAGAAATGGATTAGTTTATATAATGGAATGTCCCAGAAGGAAATATTTTTCTCCAATCTGCTTTATGTCCTCAGGCATTTAAAGCATGTTGCTGTACCTACAAGTTGTCTGAAATATGTAAGTAATTTTTTTAAATATAACTTGCGTTTGTTTCCCAATACTGGGTTGCGGCTGGAAGGGCATCCGCTGCGTAAAACATATGCTTGAATAGTTGGTGGTTCATTATGCTGTGACGACCTCTGAAATCGAGACTAAGCCGAAAGAAAATGATTGAATGAATGATAACTTGTGTTTGTTTCACTTGGTTACAGTTAGTAAACACCAACTAAAGTTCACCAAATTGGATCATCTTGCTCTCATATGCAGAGCTGTGTTTGTCAGTGTGGTGTTATTGGTTTTCATACAAACCAGTTTATTTTCATATAGTTTATTTTCATATGTTCATATGCTTCATATGTTTATTTGAATACATTTTACATTTTGTCATAATACAGTTTTTCTCAGTCGCTTTGATACATGTCTCAGGTCAGAATTGAAATTCTCAAAACTACCTGTTCAATCTTTTATCTTCCCATTCCTTTGAAGTTGAAAATGCTTTTGTACATCCATGCAAATGATCATGTCCAGTTCTCTGATGCTTCCCACATTTTGAAGCATGAATTACAGTCTTTTTTTTCAATTGCTTTGGCACATTTTTCAAAACAGACTTAACATTTTCTAAACTGTGAGTGCAAATCTCAAAACTGTTTGCTGGAACTTCAGAACTTTATTGCATGTCTGCAAAATGTAGTTACTCTCCCAAAACATTTCATTCATGCTTCAAAACCTAGTTATTTTGTCAGTAATTTGGCCAACGCCACCAAAACATAAAGTGTATGCCATCATGTGAGCCACACTGCTCAAAATGATTAGTTGTTTTTTCCACTATGACAGTCAACTATGGAAATCAAGGTTTAAAAAATCTGATATTTGTTGAGAAGAGTGAATAGTACATAGAAAAAATAAACAAATGAACATTTGTATTTATACAGTGCATTTATTTGTGTACAAATGTATTACATGCAAAGTGCAATTTTGATTGTCCAATTACTCAAATACCACAACTTTCGGGTTGATGTCACTCAAGTGTCTGGAGGGGATCATATTGAACATCTTTGAACTTGTTTTCTACTGAAAAAAAAAACTTGGTTAAGTACTCTTCACATTGATTAATTACTGATTACTGATTACATTAGTTATTAAATACAGATTTTCAAAGTTGTGGTATTCTTTTTGAATCACCCTGTATATTTCATATTTTTTATGTTACCACAAATACACAAAAAAAAATACTACAAAATATCATCCCTAAAAGAAATATATATTCTTGGTGGACATCCTGTCTCTCTTGTTGGCCTTGCCAGAGATTACATATATATGCTACCTGTTATGTCCGTAAAGATGACAGTTAATGTACTTGAACTTTTTATACTTTTATTGTTGTCCTTCACTTTTCTGTTCCACAATTCTCACTCTCGACAAAACTCATGATCCTGTCTAACATCAACGTCATCACTTATTTCCCAAACTCTTAAAGTGACCTGCGCTCTTTAATTATTACTTGTATAATGAACACATTACTCTAATTAAACTCAAGATAATGCTAAACTAAATATGTAACACTACCAAACTTGATTGGTTAAAGTTTTACTCGTTTGCTCAGTGAAACTGGGATTCAGTTGATCTTCATCATTACATTCTTAGCACAGGAGAAGTCTTCTCTTTCAAAATGCCTTAACACTTTTTCATTTGTTGCACACATTTTTCACACCCTTTGTCAAAACTCCATTGGATTCACTGTGTTGAACAAACGGAATATATTTATTAACAGCTGATAGAAAGTACTTGCATAATTATGAATATCCAATGCACATGTGTGAAACTTGTTTGCACAACTCTTCAATCAGCAATCAATCCTCATCCCTCTACAAAAGATGCCACCTCTGTGTTGCTATTTGCAAGCATGGCCATAGGCACGGAAAGAGAGTAAGAGGCCATGGCAGAGGGGCCCGAGGAATAGGAGTTTGTATGCGTGGTGGAGCTGCTGCAGCAGCAAGAGGACAAAATCAAGCTCAAGTTCCAAATGAAATTTGGTCAACAATTATTGACCATGTCATCAATCATGGCTTGTCCTTTAGAGAGGACAAAGAGTCCAGCCCATTCTGAGTTGGAGCACTGTGGCATCTATTGTCAGGCTTTTTGGGAATGAGAACTGGTAATTCAGTGTTACTGTAATTAATACCACTGTGTATTTCAGCTTTACTGCATTGCCCTGTTAGCAGAACAAACTGTGTCTAAAGTAATGCAGATGTTTTATCAATCCCATTTATGTGACTGTCATACAGTAATGTCATGCTCTTTGCTTTTACTTTATAGAATCCACACATTACCACACACTGGTGGCAGAGGAAAGCTATTTGGTATTGAACAGGAGTCTGCCATTGTAGATATGATAGTGGCAAACAATGCAATCAGACTGCGTGAAATCCAGGCAGGAGTAATTGCAGATCAGAGTATTTTCATTTCAAAGAATCTCTGACATCATCAAGGAGGCATGATTCCAGTATGTGCAGGTACAGATTTATTTTTATTGTAATGCCTTGTTTACCATAGTTGCATGCAAGTGGAAATATTTGCTGAATGAATTTGCTCTCGAAGAATAGCGCAGTTTGAAGCTGAAGGGGCACATCACACATTCATTTTTTTTTGTGGATAAAGCCGATATCAACATCTGTTGTGAGGAGACGTGGGAGGAACATCATTGGACAGAGGGCCACTGTCACAGTGCCAGGTCAGAGGGGTGCCAATATCACCATGTGTGCTGCCATCTCCAATGATGGGGTCCTTTGCCACATACCAACTATTGGCCCATACAATACAGAACACCTCATCACATTTCTTGATGCATTGAAAAAAATACTGATTCCACCCAAAGAGAGAGGGCTGCTGAGGCCTGGCATGACTTTGTATGTCATAATTTGGGACAATGTGACTTTCCACCACTCTCGCCTTGTGAATAAATGATAATAAATGGAGGGGAAAAAAAATAAAATAAATAAAAAATAAAAAATAAATATATATATATATATATATATATAAGTATTCATTTGAGTTTTGTAAAGTATTATATTGATGGCTGTATTTTGTTATCCATCATGTAATGACTGATTAAATTAATTTGACCACAAGTTGTGGTGTTTGATGGAAATATATGCTTATGTTGCATGTTTTGTGAGTGTTAGAGCATTTTGCTAACAAAATGAGTCATTTTGGCCATTGAGCTTCAGTTTTCTTCTGTGTGTTAACTGTTTTGAAAATGTGATGTCAGAGTGGGCAAATGTGTTTAAGCAATCAAGAAAAAACTGTAAATAGATAACGCAAATTGTATTGCAACTAGAGGTCATTTACCAATTTAGACATTACAATGTCATTATCAGACATTTATAGTGTAAACATGTGCGTATATAAATGTTTGATAATTGAATAAATGGTTTTGAGTGTGATTGCTTAGATGATGAAAAATGATTGAAAAGTTGTGAAGAGTTTGACAGTTTAAATGAGAATTGACACATCAGTTTTGATTAACAAGCCATATGCAATTAGTTTTTGTCCAGACAATTGTACTTACTGTTTGCACACATGTGCCAAAGCAAATTTGCTTAAACCAATAAGAAATGCCACTCTGAAGTGAACAATTTATTATAAACTTATTATTTTGAAAAATACAAATTTCAATTGAGAATTGAGCCAAAGCAATTTAGAAAAACTGTAAATGTTTTGGGTGAGTAACTACATTTTGCAGACACGCAATAAAGTTCTGAAGTTTGTACTCACAGTTTTTTAAGACAGAATTTTAAGACTATTTAAAAAAATGTGCCAAAGCAATTGAGAAAAAACTGTAACATGACTAAGTCTTATGCATACACAATGGCTTGTCCTTCTAATGGCAAAGACATGTTCATTGACACAGAAATGTAGTTTTGGGAGATGAACTAAAGATTTTGAACAAGTGACTGGCTTTTGCAGGTAATCCATGGTGTTTTGCTGTTTGTATGCGTTGTTTTGAGAAATGAACTTACTGTTTTGCAAATTTTAATTCTGATCTGAGAAATGTACCAAAGGGGCTGAGAAAAACTGTAATGTGGAAACAGCTTTAAATACTCCATCATGTCAGTCATAGAGGCAAAAATCAGCAGAAGCAGAAGCTTGGTTGAGCGCTGTGCTGTGCTGGCTTAGCTCCTCAAATATGGATTGGTTGGCTATCACAATCATTCCTGATTTAGCCTCAGAGAGAGGCCCCTAACCCTACCCCTCACAGTGACATCACTAGCTCCATTAGGTGCATTGTGTCTCTGAAATATGCTCTCATCCTACATATCTTACATATCTGCATCCAGATACTATTGTTTTTTTGACAGTGTAAAAGGGTGTTTATTTACATTACATTTAAGAAATTTAACTAAAGTTATATACTTTTTTAAAAATTAAGAATCATATTAACTTGTGCAAAATATACACTTGCAAAACTTTTCAGGCCCTTTCCTTAGTGAAGTCCCCCTTTGCCATTTTGAAGTGCACTACAATTTGTGCTTTATATGGATAGACTCTTAATCTATTGATTTTGACTAAACAAAGCAAGTTTACCCATATGTACACTTCAGGTGACTTCATATACCACAATGCAGAGACACAACTGCAGGTCAAGTTTAATTTACCCCACCTTACCCCCCTCATCATTTCTGATGTAGTACAGCACAAGGATACCTTCTATAATCTAATTCAACACCTGAATCAGCTTAATAAGGTCTTACTAAACCTCCAGACAGAGGGGTTGAAATGAATTGAAACTCTAGTAAGTAGCGCAAGAACCAAGTTTAGACACCCCTGCTGTGGTGCATCAAACACATTTTTATGGGAAATAATGTCATCCCTATAGAAGATTCAAGGTGATTAGGACTTGGTTTAGGTTCCACTTGTTTGGAAACAGGTACCCATTGCCATCCATTGACCTTTTTATGACAATGAAATTAGTCAAATTATACTTGTGTGAAAAAAAATTTAATATCAAATGAAACATTTGAAATGATGCCATAATGTTTTCATGAAAGCAAATTCTTCACTTACTGTGAATGACTCGTCACACTATTTTAAAGACTGGTTTGTTGGTGAGCCAAGATTTCCAATCAACTGGTCTGTTGAGGCAAAGTCATGTGAGTTTTTTTGCTAATACAGGAATTAATTTGCTAAAAGTGTTTATACTGTAGATTATATGCATTATTTCTTAAACATATTTTTGCCTCAACTGAGTTAATGAGTTCTTTTTATCCAGAATTTTTATAGGATACCACAAAATTCAAATAAAAAACATGTAATTGACCATAATAATAATAAGACTGGCTGGACATTTGCAAATCATATGTTATCAGTAGAGGCTACATTTGAACTGTTTCATATTAATTGACTCTGATGCTTCGATGCCAACCAACAAAAAATGGCTACAAAAAGCTCTAGCGTGAAAGTGCTCTTATCCTCATTTCTTAAGTGTGCCTTTTAAAAAATGAGATAGTCCAGAAATCCTTGAGGTTTAGCCTTCCATCCAATCCACTGTGGCTCATGGAGCTGTTCCACATGATTTCAAATATTATGACATGCAGCCAATGGGGAATGAAATGCTACACAAACAAAGTTTTCATAAAACCTTGTGATTTACAGTGTGATTTCACATGTTAATGAAAGCTGTAAAATGACCTACCAAGGGTTTTATGAATCACATCATTTTAGCTGTGGCCAGAGCTGTAACAATTGATCAAAATTTACTTTCTAAACACTATTACTTGGCACACTGGATTCTCAGTATCTAGTTCTAACATCTAATGAGGGTGAAAACATCTCCTGCCAAGTCAAGGCCAAGTCATTTCCAAAACATGGTTAACAGAGGTCTAAACTGTGGCCATGAGAGCTTCATCACAGAAACCACATGTTTCCATTTTAAGATTTACAATAACCCATCTCCATACATATTTTTTGCCACAAGAGAAACTAGACTGTGCTACATGAACACATTCAGCGGAGAGGCTACTAATTTTTTTAAACCTGTGTTCAAAATATATTTCACAATTCTGTTAAATAGAAATTTCTACCACAGTTTCTCAGATGCAGCTTTGTTAAAAAAAAATTAAAAGTTTAATTTTCACCAAGTTATATTAAAATTGCAACAGTCTGTGAAAAAAAACAAGTTTCAAAACAGCTCCAATTCTGTCCCTACAAAGTATTCCCATTTTTCTTTAGAGAAGAGAGTTGAAATTAAATATCTGCAAGTGGAGTCCCAGAGGGAGAAAGAGAGGAAGTGAAGGAGAGAGGGAGAGGCTAAAGAGGAAGGATTTTGTCAGGACTTCATAAACACGTACGTAGAGTGGAATAACTATGCCAGGATTAAGACTGAGGAAAATTTTCCAGAGCTGGTTTTAGACGAGGAAAGAGAGAGAGAGAGAGAGAGAGGAGAGAGAGGATTAACAAATACTTGAATGTAAACCTCACATCACTTTACAATAATGAAAATAAAAAGTAATATTTTTTTATTTAAAAATTCACCACAAGTTGTTCACTATGAATTACAAAGCATTAACACCACACACCTCACAAAAAACTCACCATTATTTGTAAGTTTTCTATTACCAAACATCTAATGAAACAGTTACTATGTAACCCTCGTTCCACGAGGGGGAAAACGGAAATGCTATGTGAAAAACTTCCACTATGGGGATTTCGCTAGAAAGCCAATCATCTGAAAGAGTAATAAAACAGGCCAATGAAATGCCAATGAATTGGCGCGCCAGAATACGCAGCTGGCAGCAATCATAATTAGCTGTGTATAAAGATGCCAGCCACGCAACACTTTCAGCTAAGGCACAACCATTGTGGCGAAGGAACCCCTTGGGGGTTACGTAGTAACCGTTTAGTTTCCCAGCGGGAGGGGAACTCCAATGCTATGTGTAAAACTTCCACTATGGGGAATTTTATGGAAAATGCCACAGTGGTTGAACCTTACCACGTCACTGGTGAGAGGTTTGCCAGGCACCAGCGTGAGTGCACCATCATCACCAGTGATGCAGCCCTTTAACGTGTCCCCTGGCCCTAACGTACCTTACTTACCTGTGAAGTGCTTAAAGGCTTATTTATATATTTGGGAAGTTGTAAAAAATACACCTAGTTAAGATCTAGGAATTTTTAAAATACGACAGTACGTTGGGAAAGCATGCCAGTTCCGAATGGAGAACCTGCTGCGGAGGCCACCTGCTGCCCAACTGGGGAGACCTGGAGGCAGGAAGACATATGGACTAACTCTGAGAAGGGGGAGTACACATATGAAGGATGGTTAGTGGGGAGGGAAGATACGGGCCCGCCTGAGGAGTGGCTGAGTGAAGCATATGGGATCGCCAGTGGGGATTGCGCATAGCAGGCATCTATACTCAGAACGCGGGCTGACCGAGTGAGCATGCTAACAACGTAATGGGCCAGGCACACGACTCCTCCGCTGAGTCAGGTGCTGGGGGCCTCGGAGGAACTCGTAGGGTTTGCCAAATGGGGAACTCCACTGGACAGAGTAAAAAAAGCGCACGCATCTCTGTGTCAGAGAGAAAGGCGCAGCAAGCGTGTTACAACACCAAACCGAATTTCCTCATTCACTGGAGTTATCCTGCACACGTGAGGACATTGGCTCCACTCGCAGATTTTAGAATCTCGTGAATGTATTAGTTGTCGCCCAGCCCACAGCTCTACAGATGTCTGCTAGAGAGGCACCATGAGCTAACGCCCAAGAGGATGCGACACTCCTAGTGGAGTGCGCTCTCACCCCAGGGGGACACGGCTCGCCCTGTCACTGGTAAGCGAGAGAGATGGAATCCACTATCCAGTGGGCCAACCTCTGTTTGGATACGGCACTTCCCTTCTGCCGACCGCCGTAACAGACAAAGAGCTGTTCAGAGGATCTAAAACTCTGAGTGCAGTCCACATAAAATTGCACAGCGCAAAGGGGACACAGCAAAGAAAAGGCTGGGTCTGCCTCCTCCGTGGGCAGCACTTGTAGACTCACTACCTGGTCTCTAAAGGGTGTGGTAGGAACCTTGGGCACATATCCAGGCCGGGTCTCAGGATAACATGATAATAAGCCGGCCCGAATTCCAGGCACGAATCACTGACCAAAAATGACTCTAGGTCCCTCTTGATCAATGCCAACGTTACCAGTAGAGCTGTCTTCAAGGACAGACATTTCAAGGATACTGAGTCGAGTAGTTCAAACGATCTCCGTGTAAGCTCGTGAGCACTACAGAGAGATCCCAAGAGGGCATGAGAGGGGGGCGGAGTGGATTTAATCGCCTCGTGCCTCTAGGGAACCAGATGATGAGGTTATGCCTTCCCTAGGTGCCACCATCCATCGTGTCATGATAAGGGGAAATGGCAGCAATGTAAACCTTTAGTGTTAGCGCCCAAATCAGCTGCACAGACTCGAGGTGGAGCCTCCATTCTCCCGGGTGTGGAAGCTGCCATGAGAATGTATTGGCTGCATGGTTGAGCTCGCCAGGTATGTGTATGGCACATGGATACCCGTCCTCTCTAGCAGCAGTAAAGCTGCCAACAGCTCCAGGCAACAGTTCGGTGGAAGGGATCGGTCTTAAGAGGCCGCCGATAGATGACTTCACCCATCAAACTTTTTCCATGATGGACATCCAGCTTCTCCAGCCTCCGACGCCTAGACTGCAGCTCCACACAGGAAGTTTGGCCAGAAGAATAATGATCGTGCCCAACAGAGCCTGGTTTCTCTCAAGGTTTTGTTTGTCCCTTCACTTCGTCAATTGGTGAAGTTTTTTTTCCTCTGCATTGTTGCCACTGGCATGCTCGGATCGGAACTGAACTAAACTGAACTTCAACTCTGAAATCTGGACTTTACTAGAACTATGTTAAGCTGCTTTGACACAATCTACATTGTAAAAAGAGCTATATAAATAAACTTGAATTGAATTCTTCTTAGCCTTCACGTAGCACCCATCTAGTCGTGGGGCTGGGGGATGAACCATCTCCAGACCCATAGCCGAAGCAGCTCGGGAAAGCACAGCCTTCATATCTGCTTCTAGATCCAAAGCCTTACTTACCACCCTGGAGGACGGAAGCGGGGTCCGGATCCTCATCAGATAATGACAGCCCACCCTCCGATGCAGCAATGGACATCTGGTCCTTGGTGTCATCGAGTGAGAGGGTGACCATCTGGAAGGATGGAGCGCTATGAGGAGTGGGAGGTCCACGAGCCTGAGGGCGGCGGATTGATCCCCACTGTATCCCTCAGATCTGACCGAGTGCCAACCGACTTGCGGGGAACAACAGGGGTGGTTCGCCCTTTTGCAAGAGTGAGCCACAATTTTAGCTGTGCAACAGACATGCCATTGCAGTGATGGCATGCACTGCCCGCGAGCTCCACATTAACATGCTGGACCCTCAGACATGCAACACAGGGCTAGTGCCCATCATTAGGGGACAGGGAACCACAGCACCAAGAAACGCACGGTCGGAACGACATCTTTAAGAAGACGTGCTGCACGACCATGTTGCTCTTTTAGGAAACCTGCTCAGTTACCCACTGCTAGGAGAGTAACTCCTAGGAGAACCAGACCAGGAAACGCCTAGGAATGGGAGGATGGACTCAGCTCGACCGTCTGCCACTGCTTTATCACAAACTCTGAGAAGGAGAGAAAACAGCCTGTCAATCACCGACAGCTTCCCTCACACTCTCTCCCTCTCTCTCGAAGGAAGTTTGGAGATGAAGGAACCAAAGGCTCTCTCAGTACCGTGAGGCTCTGAAAGCTAAAAGGTGCTTAGCATTGCGTGGCTGGCATCTTTATACACAGCTAATTGTAATTTCTGCCAGCTGCGTACACCGATGCCACCAATTCATTGGCCCATTTTATTACTCTTTCAGATGATTGGCTTTATGGCGAAATCCCCATAGGGAAAGTTGTAAACCTTTGTTCTTTCTTGTTTTCAAAATTGCAAGTTTCGCTGTTCCAATTAAAAAATTTAATAAACACATTTCAAAATTTCTAATTCTCTATATCTTCTTGCTCCCCACAAAAATGTCACTTCCCTTCTACTTCTGGATTTAGGTGTGCTACATGTCTGTCTGTAGCTATTGCTTCGTGAATAATCCTCCACTCTAGATCAGAAGTTTGCTTCTCTACTGGAGATTTATACAGGGTCCCCCTGTCCCTAACGAGAAAGTCTGGTTTCAGCAATTCTGGCCATTTAGGAGTTTTTTGTGTCTTTAGAGATTCCTGATGTGTCACTTTTAGTGTAGTAAAATATATTGCCTTCTCAGATGTCACTTTAAAAAAAATGCAACTGAGGAGTCTTAAAAGATTAAATTTAATTTACATCTCCTCCATCATCTTCATTTACAACAGGTGAAACGTTTAGTTCAGGAAAGCTTTGCACATTTTGAATGTCCTGTGGTGATCTCTGTCCAATCCAGTTCCTGTAGCCACTGCGTAAAGTATTATAGATCTCTTCTTTCAATTTTGAGATAAGGCATGCAGATTTCAAACATGTAACTTCTTGAAGCACTTTTGTTGATTTCCATCCTTTCTCATCTAAAAGCACTCCAAGCTTTTGGACAGTATTCTTCATTAAACATTGCCTCACACTCACACAGGACAGCAATCTTGTTTGGATCATAGGATAAAAAACAATGGCTCCTCTGGGGCCCAATGTCCATGATCGTCCATCCCTCGTTCCACTCTAAAAACAGCAAACCATGCCAGTAGCATTGCCTTGTAAAAAGGTGAGATTCCAGATAGGTTTACCTCTTGTAAAGTCATTAAAAACAGATGTCTGTCAAGACCAAATCCACTTGCTCGTTTTAAAAAAACACTTGCAGCTTTGTCCCATCTCACTTCTTTGTTGTAAAGGAATCTCTGTGCAGTTTGTATCTTAAATGCTCGAATCCGACTCTTCATGTCCACCATGCCTTGACCACCTTCATGAACTGGCAAATAACGTGTTGTTGCACGGATCCAGTGCTGTCCACTCCAAAAGAAATTAACAAATGTGCTTTGTATACTAACAACAAAGTCTTGAAAGAATACCCAAATCCAGAGGACTAAAAAGTAGTGGTTCCTCTTTTGACCATAATCTTTTCACGCCACTGTGTTCCCTAGAAAAACAAAACAAGTCCATGATCTCAACATTGACCTGTAAAGTCAGCAACAATGGCATCGTGGTTAGTGTGTCGACACATGGCACTCTGGTGCTTGTGGAGATCCAAGTTTGATTCCTTCCTTGAGGTCCTAAGCTGATCCTGCACCTCTCTCTGCTCTTCACGCTTTCCTGTCTATACTCTCTACTGTCTTAACAATTAAAAAGGTGAAACAAAAAGGTTAAGAAAAATAATAATAATTACAAAAAAACATTGACCTATCAAAGGATGTAAATCTAGACAGATCAAATTTTTTGGGTATCAATTAAAAACAGGGGCGGTCTCGTCCCATTTGTCCTGCTCTTCTCAGGAGAGCACAGGCCACTCCAGCCTAGCTTGTGTCTTGACCATTCAAGAGTCTCTTAGTCATCTGTTAACAAAAGCTCTGACTCTAGATATATTGTCAAGCAATGCAGTCTCCCTTTCTGTAGTGGTAGATAGAGCCACCTTAGCGGTAGATAGAGCCGCCTTATTCCAGTGTTGTCCTGTCCAAAAGAAATCCATCAGAAGTTGTTGAATTGTTCTTACTATGTGCCTCTGGAGGCTTCAAAATCATCATTTTATGTTGCAGTGAAGATGTAACTGGGTTGTTGCACACCAACACCCAACAATCAAGTGCAGACTTAATTCCACCAGGCCCTCCCAATTATGTTTCTTATATACTGTACATCTAGAAATGCCCCTAAATATTAAAATCCCAATCATCCCCAATTACCAGGTAGTAAAGGACTATTAAAATCTCAACCACACCACAAGGCATCACTTTTTTTTGCCAATTAAAAATGGTTGATGACTCTTTACCATAACACTCCAAGGCCTCTTTTAAAACCTGAACATCATCATTACTCCTGATTAAAACTAACATCCTCCACCTATGCAGAAAGCTTAACCCAGAACCTAAAATTTAAGAGAGAGAGAGAGAGAGAGAGAGAGAGAGAGAGAGAGAGAGAGAGAGAGAGAGAGAGAGAGAGAGAGAGAGAGAGAGAGACCAGACAAACAAAAATTATGCACTACAAGAAGGTGGATACAGCTATGGGCGTGAAAATGGACCTAACATATAATAAAATAATGCTTAAGGACATTTCAATGACTTAAAGCATATGTTGATCTTGATGCTATTATTGAAACCTATATTTTTTACAGATTGTATTCAGCTTGAGGATACTTCAGTGTTTCAGTTTGAGGTAAATTTAACACAGACCCCTTTGTAGAACATATCCAGTATGAGTTATGGCAGAATGAGATCATGGAAAAAAAAAAAATCTGATTATATGGTTCACTTGCCAGGTAAGTGTGTAAAATGACAAAAGGTTGAACAATTGGAAAAAAATGAAATGCTGTATTGGAGAAGGAGCAGGTAGTAGTATTGAAAATCAACCAATGCCTAACTTGCTGGCAAAAGCAACATAGTCGACTAAAGGTTAAAGACAATGTGCAATGGCACTCGAAATCATCCTACATTGGTAATCTGATGCAAACCATTCAATGATTAAATAGTATAGTAGATTTTGAAAAATAAAATAAAAACAGCAGCATCAGAATCTTGTTCTTCACTAATATTAAAATGCAATGCAACGGAAGTAGTGACAGATCATTTCTTTCATAATGTGCCATGAGATCATTAATTTATAATTTTTTGCTTGGGAAAAGGCAGATACTGTACATACTAGCATACTGTACTGTATGTCACCAACCAGAAATTATGACATTTTGAGGGAGTGGGGGATGGTTTTCAAACAAAACAGCTGAATCATTAACAATAATAAAATGCATTTGGAAAACTGGGTTAACTTCATGCTGACTTGCAGAAAGTGATTGATTAGTTGTTTCTGTGATCATTTCCTCAGGCAAATGGAATTTCATGTCCAGTGCATTATTACATTTTTCTAAATTCAATGTGTTTTGGGGTACTAAAATATTCTTTCATACTTTAAAGACTCCCTCCCCACAACCATTTTTGTAAGTTTTATTTAACTGGGTAAACCTGACCACTTGAAATCCCCATCTTATTCCCACCGACTTTACAGTTGAGACATGCTGAGGTAATGTTTTCCTACTATTTACTTTATGACAACGTGTTTTTGAACAATTATACCCTACATATTTTCTATTTATATGGCCTGTGTCATGTTTTTTCCACATGGAGTTGGCAAAGTCACTGTGTCAGTTGTGAGGAATGAAACTGTGCCAAAAGGACTTAAGCACACCTCCCATGTCAAGCGGTTTAATCTCATGAATACATGGTAGAATCGTCATATTTTCACAAGCTTTTGGTTAATCTGCTGTAGGCGATCAGAACAGTAATGCTTGTTCCCCCTGATGACAGTATGATAGTGATGGCTGTTTTTCTTGGCTCTGGTGGCCAAGCTGGCGTTCACAAAGCTGATATAAGCCCTGCCCTCTCCCCCTGGACTTCCACATTGGGTGTAAAATATTGTCTGGGGATGTATTTCTGGTATGAAATATGGATGGGAGCCTATGCATGTGCATATTAAGGCAGAGAGGTGAAAGAGAGGTCACTGTTCACTTTATCACCACAAAATTGGAGGCTCTCCAATGCAAGAGACAGCGGCTTTTTCTCCTCTCATTCTGCTTTGCTTGTGGATGTGCAGAGATATGAGGCACGATGAAAAGCATGCACGTTTTCAGCAAGAGTTCTGGATGTATGTTGGCTATGAAAAGCTTGAGCAGACACTGTAATCTTAATAAGGGACATTGAAATGACAATGAGACACCACATTGACTAAATCACATTCATCAAAGTAAAGAAAAAAAAGAAGAATCTGAATATACCAGTACCGGAATTCTACCTGTCATGTTGACACACAGTGTGTTATCAGAACAGAAACCAGGAAAGTGTTGTTTTCAAAGATCAAATGGTCTTGCAGTGTGTGTGGACTGGGTCACGTAATTTCAACAAAGTAAACATAAATGGCAGCTTTTCTTCTGTTCAATCCTTTTGTCCAAAGCATATGTTTAATTATTCATAAGCTTTGTGTAGGTAATGTGTAACTGATAACAGTGGCTTGCTATTTATATTTTATTTCAATTTCAGGACAGGAAAAACAATACTACTGACCTCTAGGCCAATCTCAGTCAGCTCATGTGAATTTGTGTTTTGAAGGAAAAAGATTACATATATTTTGTTATTAAAGTCAACATGAACACAGTGTGCAGGGTAGAAGAAGTTAAGATCTGATTTTTCAGTAGTGAGTGCTGAATATCTATATCTATATACCATGGTGATTTTAAGCTACAGCTGGAACAGAATGTCAGTTAAAATGTCAAAAACATCCTATAAACCTAACAAAATATGAAGTATAAAACCAAAATAACAACAACTTTGTGAAACCATATCTATTCACTTCATAGAATACACTCAATATTTTATTTATAATATTAAGACAATAAAGCATTCACAAAGCACCAAAAGTGACATCTACAAGTGCATTGGCTGTAACAATGAACAGGTTATACAAAGAATAAAACAACAGCGTCAAAGAGGTGGAGAAGACAAACAGAATATAAAAACAACTTTGTTTTCTAAATCACATCTTCCACCCATATACCAGTTAATAACATGAGAAAAGAATAATAATGAGAACAGAGAATAACATTTGGTGATTTTGTAAAGATTGGTTAGTTTGCGGCAGCTGACAAGGCTGTTGTGATTGGTCAGAATGTATAAGGCGGTCGAGGGGGCAGAATGAGAACCATTATCCCCCATCATCGTCAAGCCCTGTCACTACAGTGCCCACATACATACTGCTACAAGCACGCACGAATAGCATTAAAGTGACATAAGATTGCAACCATGGTTACATCACACTTGTGTGTTAGAGATAAAACCTATGTAGAAAATAACAAATCATAAATGCTACTTTGCTTGCATAAAAGTATATAACTCTTTTTGCAACTAATTCTGGCACCAAAGTCAAAAAGATCAGAGGCCTCATTTATAGAACTAAGTTCAAATTGAATCCTGAATCCATGGATTTGATAGGAACAATCAGGGTTTAAGAAGCCTGAAACGGTCATGGCAATCTTCCTGTACCTGCACCAATTGAAAAGCGTGCATAACAACCTTTTTGTTGACTTTCACTTTTAGTGATACATGAGTGATGTGAACAATTAAGCAAAATGAATCAATGTTCATATTTACACCCACAAAAATATAAATAACCACATTATGTTGCAACGAATCAGGAAAAATAATCTAAGAAATTATTGCAATCTTTTTCTTTTTGCTATTACATCAATTATTCAATAATGATCATGCCTTCACATTCAGGATGATCACATGCACGTTTCATAAATGAGGTCCCAGAAATGTACACGTTGGCACTAAAGGAGAGCTAAAACAGTTATTATCTAAATAGAAGAAATAGTAACTTCAAGATAAATTGCTGCCTTGCCACAGTTTGTAGCATAAAGTCCATTCTATAACTCACTTGTACATCTCAACATGTAACAATTATGGGTACGTTTAATTATGCGCACATATATTAAGCAGTTTTCCCCACCAGCTAGATTACAAGCAGATTCTACTTGATATGGTCATATGGTCAATATGTGCAGTGACTGACATAAGACATTTCCCATGGGGAAAAAGGGCAGAAAGAAGATCAGACTCCTCCGTATAAAGAAGCAGTTTCAAATGATCAAGTTGTTAACCATGAAAACAAGGACAAAGCATCCTCAGGCCATAAGCACAAGACACAGCTCATAGAAGTCTCAACAAAAGATTCCTCACTGTAATCTTTGCTGAATTCTGCAGCCCCACTGCTGCTATTTTTGCCCTAGTTTAAATGCAACAAACCAGGCCTGAGTAACTGAATAACACTGAGTTAAATTAGTTTGGTGTTACACATCCCTCATAATACTTTCTCTAAACTATTAACTAAATAATGACTGTGGTTTAAAGCACAGCACCATTCTTCACAGCACAGCAGTGTTCCTCAATGGAGCATTCTGAGAGCTTGATGCTAATGCTCACTTTAGCATAGCATCCAGACTAGACAAATAATGTGGTTTCTGCTATATACAAGGAATAGGGTGATGCTGCGGATGTGGTAAGACCAGAAATGAACAGGACAAATTCAAGCAAAAGACCCTCATCTCTTTTTCACCGTACCAGTCAATGAAAAACACAGAGTGGTCCTTTCAGAAGGTGGTAAATTTAGAGGCCAGCATGTTAAATTTAGCCTGTGATTAGTGCCTAAAAGACAGGGCAGGGTGTGACACTTGCAGGAGTGACTTGCTCACTGTAAAGTGCCACAGAAAGTCCTAAATGACTGCATGAGTATGCAGTGTTAAAAAACGATATATCCAAAGAATATGGCGTGGAACAGGCTGTCGCTTAACATTTAACAGCCTTCAAACCAACACTCCTGAAAATAGTTCTTTGTGTCAAAATGCAGGCATTTAAATAATAACAACTCATTCCTGAAAGGGTAATAAGCATCATGCATTTCTGAAAAAAATCCTCTTTCTTCACAAAAAGCATGATGGCTGGACCAGATAACAGTGATGTCATCCGAAAATAACAACATGGTTTCTTTATGCTGCACCTTTATAAAAATCCACAGTAGTTCATAGTATACCATACAGTTACTACAGTACATGTCCTGTAAACATGTCACTGTGATGGCAGGTTTGCAAATGACTTGTTCAATTTCCTTAAAAACATTTTTTGTGGGTTTTATGTTAACATAAAATATTGGATAAGATACTGGACTACTCATGTTTTTTTTTTTATTTCACTAAATATGCTTAAACCACCCTAAGCTGATTTGCTGGTTTCTACTAGTTTAGGCTGGATTTACAGCCTGCTAAAGCTGGCCTTAATTCTGTCTATCTAGTTTGCCAGCCTGATGAGTTGAAAAGTGCCTAAGACCTCGAAGACCTACTGAAAAACAGCCAGGATAGCTCAGAAAAAAAGACGTGAAACTGCTAGCTGCAGCCAAGTGCATATATTCTGTCTGTAAATTCAATGAATGGTATATTATTCTCAAAGGTTTAAAGTCATAAAAGCTGATGACATCATCTAAAGTGTACCACTAGACAGTTGACATAATATTAGTCTTACAGAGCATACAGTGTGCAGGGTGGAAGAAACTTTAAGACGGTTGTCTTGAGCATTCATTCAGGTCATTCAAGTGGAAAGAAGTAAAAGAAAATGTTAAAATTAACAAAATGACTTCCTTACAACAACAACTGAGGTGTTTTCTGAGAGTTTAACTGTGGATTGAACTGGTTCAAATAAATGGTTTCAAAATGAGTGCTACTCTACCAAAAAACAAAAACAAAACAAAAACACTATAGTTAAGCAACTGAGCTCAATTTAAATAATAAAGATTTAGGGTGGAAGATTTCTCATTCATAATAACAAGATATAGATGGACACCTTTGGTCGCTCATCATCAAACACTAAAATACTGCATAATGTACCAGTTTGAAATGGTCTAGCATCTGCCTGAATGTTGAGTCTACCACTGTAATGATGAACATTTGATATTAAACATACAAGCATACTTTTGTTGGCCTTAATTTTTGTGCAAGACCAAGAACATGAAAAGTATAGTTTTATAACTATATTTTTACAGTCTTCAGGGAATCTCAATCATTAGTGCACACAATTATAACAAGGGAAGCATAGGCCCATGCTTCATAGGATGGATGAAAGTGCAACATTACCAAGTGGTGGAACAAACCACACGTTTATAACAGAACTGGACATCAATCCAATGAACATTAAATATATACATATTGATGGCATATGTCTGTGTTTCAACACTATCTAAAGTTTAAAGGATCTTAGAGGTATCTATACAATTTTTATAGATGACATTTACTGTTCAATTTCGGTTGTTGCATATATATCTTTAAAAAAAAAAGCAAAAACAAATTGCCTCAAGTACATACCATTTGCACAGGCAAGGTAAGATATACTTGACACTAACATAACCTTCAGTTGACTCATGCTGATAATATGAGAGATAAACTGACATCTCATGAAAAAGGTCCTTAAAACACACACAAACAAACAATTTAATCTGTTTATATGTATGCACTTGAGTCTATATGTCATTGTGCAGTGTACAAACCACAATTAAAGTGCCATATGTCATTTTAAACTATTACTAACCAAAAAATACAAAATGGTAAAACAGATTTTTAAAAATAAGGATTATGCTGGGATATGATACTGCATGAGGGCCTAGATATAAATTATCTGCCCTCTATCTTATGACAAATGATGCACTGTGGTTGTGTGCCCACTCTCAGTCACTGGATAAAAGAAAAAAACTTTTGGCATTCATACGCTCACTCTACCATGTGCAATTAATCCATGCATTCACTTCGGTCTACCTTGATTTAAAAAATAAACATGCTTAGTGCTGAGAGGTGCGGGTTTAACTGTAATCCTGTCCATGTACACAAAGCTTAATAAGTGCTGCCTCAGAGACCTTGATCCTTGTAGGAGGTTGCTGTAAAACATTTCAAAGGTACTGCTGAAAAATTGTTGATGATTTAGCAAATGGTCATATACTGTAGTTAACATGCACTGTAAAATCCAACAGTCAAATTTATCAAATGAAATGAGTGTAGTTAACTCAAAATATACTGGAAGTTAATTCTACTCATTTGAAAAGAGTTTGAACTTAGTGTTGAAGTTAATGAGTTAATTAAGTGATTAAGTATGTGTTGATTGAGCATTAATAATGTACACCTGCTGTTAGCAAGCAGAATTACTGAAGAGAAACACAAAATTACAGCTGACTTCAGTCACAGCCTTAAAAGATATAAAACACATTCAATCTCTCAACATTTCAGCAGAGGATCATTAAACAACTCCACAAACAGTATCAACAGCTTCACCTATTACTAACCTGCTTGACTTTGTTTCTGTCAGACGTCTACAAAGCCTTTAGCAAGATTCACTGGAAATCTTGTTAAGACGTCTCCATTGATGAGAACAGCGGTTGCTTTAATAGGTTTCTTTGTTAGCTTCTCTTTGAGTGTTTAATAATATATGACATATAATTAATAATTATATGTCATGACAAGAGAAAGAACAAGGAATGTTATCAGGTTAAATAGTCAAATTTCAAAATCATAATTAATATTGTTATTTAAGTTATTTTATTATTAAGTTGATGATACACTATTAGATTTGAAGTATTGAATAAAATAGATGCTTAATTTAACTTTATTAAGAGCTTCTAAACAAACATACATGAACATTTTCTTCACATCAGAGTCAATTAAGAGACACAGACATCATGAATCAGAGTATGAGTCTCATCGATGGTGACACATTTCATGTATGTGCACTGCAGCAAGAAATATGTTACCATAATTGAGATTCAGACTCTGATTCTTGATGTCTGTGTGTTTAAGGTGGTTCAGATATTCAATGTATTTCAAACTCTGCTGGGTTACCTTCAGTATGACAACAGTGGAATTAATATCAGTAATATGAAAAGCAGCACCACAACATTATAGCTATAATCTGAAGTGAACGATAACATGCATTATTGAAAATACTTTTTTTTTCTTTTTATTACGCTTGCCATAACACACAGTTACAGAAGTCAAAGAAAAACTAGCATAAGAAATTCAAAGAGCTCTATAAAGCCAACACTGTTCACATCAGTGGTGATGTCTAAAAAAATGATTATTTTCAGAGAATTTCAGTAGACATCTGACAAAGATAAACTTAAGCAGGTTAGTAATAAGTAAAGCTGCTGATACTGTTTGAGTTGTTTAATGATCCTCTGCTGAAATGTTGAGAGATTGAATGTGTTTTATGTCTTTTAAGGCTGTGACTGAAGTCAGCTGTAGTTTAGTCTGTTTGCAGAAACTCAATTCTGTTTGCTAACAGCAGGTGTTCATCATTAATGCTCAATCAACACTTAATCACTTAATTAACTCATTACTTAAACTTAAATGGAGTAAGTTCACAGTACTCATATAGATTAGTTTTTTTTTACTCAAATGGTTTGTAGCAATTGGTTTCCTCAAACGCTTTGAGTTGCCTTAACTTATTGGGTTTTACAGTACTCAATTGGTTTGAGTTCTCTTCATTTATTGGGTTTTACTGTGCTGTGTTTAATTGCTGCGTGTACTCAAATG
This sequence comes from Danio choprae, assembly GCA_903798125.1. Taxonomy (NCBI): domain Eukaryota; kingdom Metazoa; phylum Chordata; class Actinopteri; order Cypriniformes; family Danionidae; genus Danio; species Danio choprae. The sequence continues at coordinate 680,731 of CAIGQW010052034.1, forward strand.
GATTAAGTTCACAGCACTCATTAGGATTAGTTTTTGAACTTGAATGGTTTGTTGCAATCGGTTTCCTCAAATGGTTTGAGTTACCTTAACGTAATGGGTTTTACAGTGTGCCTTAATAGCAATTATTCAAGATATCAAGAGTTTCAAGATAACCTGAATATATTTAGATTTACTAAAATATAAAGTCAATTTAGCTTATGTAGATTTGATTCATTTGCCCAGTAAAAAAATGCTAATTATTGTGACACCACTCTGTTCTCAATGTTTATAACTCTAGGCAATAGAATGCAGGAGGCATGCAGACAGGAGATCCACTCAATATAAGGTCATAGGAAAATGAGCAGAGAGAATAAGAACATCTCATTCCCAGCATGCTCAACACTTCAGAAGATAAGCTTGTTTGATAGAATGTACTGCACTTAAACACATGTAAGGATTCCATATATTGTATTAACACACACACACACACACACACACACACACACACACACACACACACACACACACACACACAAAAACTGCCGGAAGTTCAAAATATCCTCTATTGCCATGTGTCTGAAGCACAAAATAATATGAGAAGGAAAGCTCTTGCTCACACCTCAGCTTCTCTCAGGCACAGACCTCATTTGACCTTGAATGGTGGCTCTCTCTCTAGCCAGCGCACACGAACTTTTTGTTTGTAGTGATACTCCTTGAGGAAGTCCTGCATGGTTGGAGGCAGTGGCAGGGCACCAATGCCATCATAGGTGGTGTGTCTACAGATAGAGGATCGTGCCAGGTGCTGAAGGCTGAATGGGAAGGTCCGGTGTAAGGGAGCAGTGAGCAGGGGTTCAAAGAACATACAAGCACTGGGGTCTTTATAGTGCTCCAGTAAACCGGTTACTGTGGAGGAGTGGAAGACACAAGGGTCATGGGCATCAAAGCTAAAGTTGTGATTCCATTGTTCAATGCGTGCATGCAGTGACCGATTGTAACGTCGAAAACTAACAGAGAACAAGTAGTCCTCCTGTGCAGAGTCACGCAGAAGGAAGGTGCCCTCTGGCCGTCCATCCAGCAGTGCTTCTGCTTGGTACCGGTCCATAACTCCCCAATAACAAGGAAGTGCAGTTATGGCTTGTAGGTCCGGTACTAAACAATGGATATAGTCAATCTGTGTGTGGACTTTCCAAGGCCCAGGCTGTCTGGAGCAGTGAGTGTCTCCAGAGGCATGCCTCTGCTTGGGCCTTCGTGTCTGTAAGCAAAGGGTAGTTGAGTCCTCCTCAGAGTCACAGTCAACCGTGTGGGATGGCACTGAAATACTTGCTGCAACCTGTGCGGCAATCCCTGATAATCCCCCAGAAATGGAGGTTCCCAGGTTCCTGCCTTCCCCAAGTCCTTCCCCAACACCAGGAGCCATCTTTGGTCCTAGTTTATAGAGGGAAGAGCTCTGTGAAGTTGCCTCCAATGTATGGATCTGCGCATTTGGAGGTGGGTCCACTCCTTCCTCGATACTAAGTCTACGTCGTTCACGCAGCCTCTCCTCCTCGTCCTCAGGGGAAGAATGGGCTGAATCAAAAGCATCAAAAAGGGCAGAAGAGGAATGAGGGCTGACTGGTGCTGTATGTTGCTTAATTAGGTGCCACTTGTTGGCCAGATCAGATCCTGGAGGAAAAGGGCATGTTTCGAGCATCAGTTCTGTCAGGTGGATCTTACGTTTTGAGGGTACTTGACCTTTGGCTGACTGAGAACGGTGGTGTGTGGGGAGAGGAAGGCACAAGCCCATGGTGTCTCGAAGTCGCTGTCGCAGAGAACGGCTGCTAAGGCTGCGCCCGCTGCTGCCAGCTTCTACAGAATCATTAATTTCTTGAATAGAGCTGACTCCATAACGACGCTCCCTTCTGGCTGTACTTCCTCTCGAGCGTCCTGTTCGCCTGTCAGCCTCAAGAGAACTTTGTGTTTTAGTTGAGCAAGAATGCTTCTTTTTACCTCCCCACGGAGCATGACGTGAATAGGAGTCCCTGCGAACAAGTGGGCCTCTCCGTGCATCTTCACTCTCTTTGTCAACAGAGATTTCTACTATCTGGGGAATATCTGCCACACAATTATGGCTTCTACGTCCACCAGTAACCAATGGAAGAGATGACAAGGTGCGTGAAGGTGTAGAAGACCTAGTTTCATAGGGTTCAGCATGTGCTCCCCGGTCCAAATCCAGCACACAATGTGCACAATCTAAATCTTGACTACACAGATGGGACTCTGAGCCATCACTGTGGAAGAGGGCTTGGCATCGGCTTCTGAGATTACCCCACATCTTGCCCACTTTCTCCATAGATTGGATACCACAACCTATCAGGGAAACAAATAAATAACAATGAATATCTAGTCATTATTTATAAATCATAGAACATGTAAAGCAGTGATCAGGTGCAAACCTGACAAAAATGGACAAAATATATTTTTGACATTTTCTTGGTGTACACTTAATGGGAGGGCCAAGAAATGAATGCAAGATGTGTTAGCATATTATTTCAACTGCAACTTTATTTACAGAACACATTTAAGTTGCCAAAGTGCTGTAAAAAGGTAGAAAAAGGGAAGAAGGAAGGAAAAAAGGAATAATGATAGTAATACAATTAGATAAAAGCACACATTATTTGCAATTAAAAGCACCAGTTAATTTCAAAATGTAAACTGTGGTAATGCAGTTTTACCAAATGGAATGTAAACATGTTAGGCATAGATAAACACTACAACATTTATTGTGTGAGCACAGTGAATTTGTTCATAATGTTATACAAAAAATTGCATGTATATGTTGGGTGGGTGCAGGAGTGGTAGAGTTAGCACAGAGTTGCCAGGCAGACATGCATCAACACAAGGCCATGGCTATAAATGAACTGAGGATCTGCTCCCAGCTGATCTGCTGGTATGTACTGTATTACTGAGCCAGTCTGGACCTGACCAAGAACTTTCACTGTCATGGCAGCGCACGCACACGCACACACACACGCACGCACACACACAACAAAACGGAGAGATAAAGACAGAGTATGGATGGGGAGCACAGACATGACAGACACATAACAGTCTGTCTGCGAGGTGGTTTCTGTTCCATTTTTTTTTTTTTCAGGAAGAAAAAAAAATGCTGATCTTGCTTAAAATGCTGTGGTTGTAATGCACAAATTATGCTAAATTGAGGCCACCAGCAGATCAAGCTTAGGTCTCCCCAATTATAAGAGGAGGCCAAACATATCATCTTCACAGAGCAAAATACATGGTTGACTAGTCTACAGTCGTGGCCAAAAGAGAATTACATATATATTGGAAATTGGAAAAGCTGCTGCTTAAGTTTTTATAATAGCAATTTGCATATACTCCAGAATGTTATGAAGAGTGATCAGATGAATTGCATAGTCCTTCTTTGCCATGAAAATGTACTTAATCCTGAAAAAAACTTTTCATTGCATTTCATTGCTGTCATTAAAGGACCTGCTGAGATCATTTCAGACCATTCATGGATGGAGTTGCTTCTCATCCAAAGGAGTGGGCTCACTTACAATTTTGCCCAAAAATACAGCAATGAATAAAGAATGGAACCAAAACACCCTTCAACAGCAACTTCTTCCAACAATCCAACAAAGGTTTGGTGAAGAACAATGCATTTTCCAGCACGATGGAGCACCGTGCCATAAGGCAAAATTGATATCCAAGTGGCTCGGGGACCAAAACATTAAAGTTTTGGGTCCATGGCCTGGAAACTACCCAGTACTTAATCCCATTGAGAAATTGTGGTCAATCCTAAAGAGGCGGGTGGACAAACAAAAACCTACTACTTCTGACAAACTCCAAGAAGTGATTATGAAAGAATGGGTTGCTATCAGTCAGGATTTGGCCCAGAAGTTGATTAAGAGCATGCTCAGTCGAATTGCAGAGGTCATGAAAAAGAAGGGCCAACACTGCAAATACTGAATCTTTGCATAAATGTCATGCAACTGTCGATAAAAGCCTTTGAAATGTATGAAGTGCTTGTAGTTATATTTCAGCACATCACAGAAACAACTGAAACAAAGATCTAAAAGCAGTTTAGCAGCAAATTTGTGAAAACTAATATGTCATTCTCAAAACTTTTGGCCACGAAATGAAGTTCTCCAACTTAATACAGACCATGATCAGACCATATCAAGAGCTTACTAGCAGTCTCATGGTTTTCACTATCCTTTGCACGCAGTATTACTGTCAGTAGTACTGTAGGGCTATGTTGTGGACATAAACATGATTTTTTTTTTGGATGACATGTAACTTGATTTCACACAAAAAAAGCAACTTTTGAAAGACTGAATAGCACTATGACTGCACAAATGCAAATGTTATTTTAAAGTTTATTACTTGCAAACATATAAATTACAGTTTGGAATCATATGTTGCTTCCAGAATCAAGGGGTGGTGCTACTTCCTATTACAAAAGTGACCAAAACAATACCTCCCTTTGTAGAATTAAAAGAATAGTACAACACACCTACACACACATTTTTTGTCTTCACATACAGTAATAAAACTAAGACAAAGCTCTTTTGCCAACACTCCCAAATTACTATTTGACAAGACAAGAGTTAAAACACTAATGACTGTAAACATGCCTGAGAAGAGCAGTGGGATGATGTGCAGATAATTATACAAGACAGAAATTACAAAAAAAAAGTCCAATTATCCAGTTCCACTACACAAACACTTTTAAAGGTTTCACGATCACAGCCAAAAATAAATAAATAAAATGTGCCTGCAGATTAATATACAATGTGACAAATTCTTATTTTACATACTTCTTTTGTCTAACTCTACCCTTTTAGCCTCCAGATACATCTATTATCAGATGAAGCCTTAATGTTTTTCCATTGGAGTTGGCATAATTCTTTCCCTTGTCTATGCAAATCACTTTAAAAAAAATCAGAGACTACATTCACTCCAATTGCTTCTTATGTCTGTTCAATAACATTTCTAAACATGCCTTTTTTGACGAACACTACCTGAATTTATTTTTCACAAAACAAAGAATAGACAGAATGTTCAGGCCTCTGAACGAAAACATCCAACCAAAAAAAAAAAAAGCAATTTGTGATAGAACGTGAATCTTTGATTATGAATTTCGATGTCTGAATCTATTTCATAAGAAAAAACATGGACAAACTTCAGTGCAACCAAAAAAGATGTTAAAATAGCAATATTATATTTTTTTAGATGAACAGCTTTGAGTTTTAGAGAAGAAAAATAGAAACTAAACATAACAAAAATGTTGTAATGACACACCGAGACTAAATATAGGAGGGCTGCACAATATATTGTTTCAGCATCGATATGTGCAATGTGAGAATTTGCAATAGTCATATCTGCAATGTTGAATTAGTATTATAATTAACTAGAAAAAAAACAAGTTTAACCCTAACAAAGGGAAAGGTCTAAGACTGTATTATTTATACAATGAAGACAGTTGTCAGCATTTGAAACTTGTCTTAAGACAAGAATGAAAGGGGTAGCAAGGGGTTTGCATCTTTAATAAGCTATGACAGTTCGTGTTCATTAAAAAAATGTAAGAATCATTAATAAATTCATATGAAATAGTCCCTTAAAAGTGACATCGGGTCTTCAGTTTTGGGCTCAGGCATGCTTTGCACTCACACTACAAGTGTACTGCACCAAAGCCCGAAGGAATCGTACTCTGGCACACCTTCCAACCGAGCAAGGGCCGGCCAACTGAACTGCGCCTGGGCCCGATTCGGAGCACTCACTTGTCAAACGAACCCGGAAATGGGGGTCAAACATGCCTGGGCACGGTTAGGATAGCCTAGTGTGAGTGCATCCTTAGATTCTGTAGAAAACCATAAAGCACAGTTTATTTCATTTGTATCTTTGTTCTATTAAATTAATTTATGTTCGTTTATTATATTTAATGCAGATACAGTTTCTAAATTAGGAATTCTTCACAATAGTTATGTAATTTATCACTAACACTTTACTTGAAGGGGTGTTCATAAGACACCTTTATAAATAAAACCTTTATAATCATGACATGACAGGTCATGAATGTGAATGAGATTTTATGCATGCTTATAACATTAAGTGCCATTTGCTCAGTTATGACATTTTAAATGCAAAGATGACATTGTTTGTTATGACAACTTGACATCACGGCCTCACAGTGGCGCAGTGGATAGCACGTTCGCCTCACAGCAAGGAGGTCGCTGGTTCGAGCCTCGGCTGGGTCAGTTGGCGTTTCTGTGTGGAGTTTGCATGTTCTCCCCGTGTTGGTGTGGGTTTCCTCCGGGTGCTCCGGTTTCCCCACAAGTCCAAAGACATGCGGTATAGGTGAATTGGGTAATCTAAATTGTCCCTAGTGTATGAGTGTGAATGGGTGTGTATGGATGTTTCCCAGAGATGGGTTGCAGCTGGAAGGGCATCCGCTGCGTAAAACATATGCTGGATAAGTTGGGGGTTCATTCCGCTGTGGCGACCCCAGATTAATAAAGGGACTAAGCCAAAATGAAAATGAATGAATGAATGAAACTTGACATCACAACCTGTTTTTGTCTTTGTCATGACAACTTGCCATTACCAAGACAACAAAACCTGTCATAAATATGTCATAAACATGATAGTCATAAAGCTATTATAAATTTGGAACAACTGAACAGTGGTACAAGCAAAATTTGTAATTAAATATTAATTTTAATCTTTAAAATTATTTGTATTATTTTTGTAATGATATTTACAAATTTGTAATGGCAAAAACAGTTCCAATGAAAAAAAATATTCACGACACAATTATAATGGCCTCATGACAATCATGTTTCTGCCAGATGTATGACAAGTTGTGTTGTCTTGGTAATGTCAAGTTGTCATGACAAAGATATAGACTGGTTATGATGTGTTTGTTTATGTCAAGTTGTCATAACAAACAATGTCACCTTTGCATTCAAAATGACAAAACTGAGCAAATTACACTTAACAACAGTTGTCATAAGCATGCACAAAATCTCATTCACGTTCATTAACAACACCCCCTTCAAGTGAAGTGTTACCAATTATCTAGTGAAATTATATTTAAATCGCAATATATGACAGAAAAAAAAAATGTCACAATATCAGTTTGTTTTTTTTCCAGTTTTTCGTGCAGCCCTACTAAATTGTGATGGTGACTACATTTTATGTGATCTTCAGATAAAATGACATTAGATGCTACTGCTTTAAGAACACCAGAACAGAATGCTAAAGGTTAGTGCATCATCTGTGCATAAATAATCTCCCCATATTTCTGCTAACACACGAGAATGGAGATGAGGCATAATCAGAACAGTTTGATAATACTGCTTACTTACGTGACTGCACAAATGTTTGGAAGTTCTCTTCAGACATCTTTTATCTATAGCAGACTTCTAATTAGATAGTCAAATAGGGACAGTCTGTCTTGCTTAGAAACTGTTCTGATTCGGCTCTCACTTTAATGAGAAAAATGCAGAAAAGAATGAGAGTTCCCCAAAACAAACAAGGTCAGAGCTGAAGCAAGTGTCATTATCAGACTGGCAGTTTTGAACATAAAATTCCTCTTATGTAGCTCTCCTACATAAAGGCAATTTATATTGGTGGTGTGTGTGTGTGGGTCATGAGTGCATGGATGAAGTGCCAACACGAATGAGTGTTATGAGCTCGGCAGCTCATCTGCCCTTGTGTCTCATTAAATGGGCTCCTCTCTGATCACATCTAAAAAAGGATGCGAAGCATTGCAAAGACGTGACCTAAAATAAGACTGTATTGATTATCTATTCTATGAAAATGCCATTCTGAAAATAATACATAAGTGACCTGAATGCACTGTAATGTGTGGGAGGAAAGAGGAAGCAGTGTGTGCAAGAATGACTAGGAAAAGAGGGTGTTAAACTATAGACATTGCACAATGCAAAAAACAAAAACAAAAAAAAACAACTCAGAGCAGAATGTTTAAACTAGAGATGTTGGCACTGAACGGCCTTAATACAGCACAAGAAAATATGCACTGCATGTAAACATCTTGGATAAATAAATACAATGCAACTGTATTTCAATGTCATATTTGTTGTACACTGTGAAAAATGAACATGTATATTGCTACGAAATGACCATTGACAGTGTTAATTTGGCAAATTCAAGGGCACATACCCAAATATACAATTAATCTTAATTGAATCAAATAAGGTGAGTCATTAACTACAGATGAACTTTTAATAACTAAATAATTTCATTTTGAAATACACTAAATCATCTATAATAATATCTATAACTGTGTGCTTCACCCGAACACAAATAAATTGGCAGATAAAGTTAGACTACCACTGTTAAGGAGCCCATATTAAACGAGAAAATATCCTCTGCAATTTCTTGGTTCGACACGCCTAATCTCATGGGGTCCAGATGAGTGGCCTGGCTTTTGGACAATATTACGGGCGGAAGTGCAGTTTTTGAGAAAAAGGAAAAAGAAAACAAGAATGGTTATTTATGGACTATTACATTTAGAGACACAGTCTTGAATCAGTGTATGGCAACGCCAATCCCTGAGAAGTAGCCTTTGATGAATGCCATGCAATTGGGCAAATGAGATGTTTTTAAAACGCATACTCTTCTGAATGTTTAAGGGGATTACATATGAAATCTGTTATTTAAAATATGCCTTAAAAATGACTGCAAAAACTTGCTTATTCAAAAGGTTAAATAAATGGTGATCAAATAAATATACTACGATGAATACTTTGCTTTAACATACCTAACATTTCGATGGTGAACTCGTTATGACTACATAACGCTATAACCCAAGTGATATCAGTTAGCTACAAACTCCATGCTGCTGAGAAAGATAATAAACTTGAACCATCTGACTGCTCGAATGTACATTCAGTATTAGTGTAAAAATGAACGTGAATATCAGCAGATTATACATTATATGTATGCCGTCTCCCAAATTAATAAAGCTTAGTGACACAATCCGTTCCAAACAGCTTTCACAAAAAGGTCTAAAGTTTGCCAGCACCAGTGTTTGATGAATTGATATTCAGGTTTCGAGTGAGTGAACCGAGCAACGTGGAGAGAAATGAGCGAGCGAGCGAGCGAGCGGGCGCGCGCGCGCACGGGAGAGACACACGGGAGGATGTTGGAATGTTACATTGTAACATTGGTAGAGGGGAAACATGCTAAAACAGCGGTGACATCACTCGCGTTCCGTTACATTAAACCACACATAAAAGAAGCAAGAAACTAAGCTGTAAAAAGCGCAAATCGTGATGCAATGCATTCCAGAGAACTATGTCTTCTGGTGAATTGGCCGTACTTACCTTTTTTATTTGTATATATTACTTCGCAGCTGTCTTTTGTCTACAAAAGAAGGCTGCTAAAGCTGTTATACTCGCTACTGTCCCGCAAACGCTCAGTCCTGGCGCATAAAACACGAGCGACGGGGCAGAAGTGCTCGTTCCCGAGGTTGGCTTTTATAAAGCAGGCGAACGGCTGAATCTCGCATCGTTCTTGTCGGATGGAAAAGCAGCATAATCCAACGCCAATCTCCGGTCCACCGAGCCCGTACTCCTGCTTGACAAGTCGAGCAAAGGCGTAAAGAAGAGGCCGATAATGCTCGCTCGCGGGCGGGTTAAGACTGTAGGGAGACGCAGGACGAGAACGTACTTCCGACGGATGGGGGAGAGACGAGCGTGGTGGCCAACCAATCAGATGGCAAGTTGAGAGAACGTTGCCTCCGTTGCCACCCTGAAAACGTGGAGACTCGAGATAATGCATGAGTGCCAAGGGATGAATGATTAATGATTATAGTCAATCAGACAAAGTAGCCATCTGTTGCCTTTAACAGCCCTGTGTGTGTGTGTGCGTGCGTGCGTGTGTGTTGCTTGTCAACGAGAGAGTCGTTCATAATGTCATTAAATCTCAAAAATAACAATAGTCTATAACAGTCCAATTATATATAAAATAAAATACGTCGTAAATTAATAATTACAATAAAATACAGAAATGGCCGAAGGTGTTGATAAGCCGTTTCTCTCTCTCTCTCTCTCTCTCTCTCTCTCTCTCTCTCTCTCTCTCTCACACACACACACCCCTTACATTGTATGGACCAAATGTTTAGGAAAATAGAATATACGGTACAGTGTGTCTTTTAAAAGTCTTTTAAAATACTACTGTCAATGTTTATGGTTATTTGGGATGCATGAAAGAACAGTAAAATGAGCTTAACAAAACAAGTTCCAACCCAGAATGCTGTTTAACATGAAATTCTGTTGCAAAGTGGTAGATAGAATATTGTGGTAAACATGATATTTTTGGAAATTAACAAAATGATAAACATCACAATATTCTATCTACCACATTGCAAGTCAATTACATCTTAAACCACATACTGCGATGGAATTAAATATTTTTTTAAAATTGTATTGTAGGCTAATGTTTTAAACAATGTTAAATAAAGTAACTGGAAAATGTTTTTACCATACAATCCAAGCACACAGTTGAATGTGTTATGCTTTTGGTCATGGGTTTAAGTTTGTTCAGAACAATATTTTTATGTGTCTATTTATGTCCAAACAAAGAAACACTGTTGCCCAGACATCTGATTTCTACTGGCAGTTGCCGACAATGATTTGCACGGACTATATGAACATAGTGACATTTTGGGGGTGGAATGAAGTAAGCTTTAAGACCCTCAAAAAGCCGTAAATGGCTGCTTCTATTCTTGCAACACAGAGCCTACACACTCATAAACCCCACACTATCAATGTTTGAAAGGGGCATTCATTTTCCTCCTACTGGTGATGTCATCATTTTGGAGTCACACCACATGCTAGACTTGTGTGAGGCCATATAATGTAAGCTAGAACATCTTTGACTAATGTCATTGCAAGCTGAGAATCAGCCTCAGGGAAAAGTCCTGATGTTGAAACAACATCACCATTCATCCTTCAGTAGACATCACTCATTTAATTATTGTGTCTCAAACAAAAGGACACACAGCTCGAAATGAATTGCATTAAATGGAGTGTTTTTTAAATCTATGCCATCCTTTACCATTTAAAAGGACTATATATAT